>PVHY01001589.1:0-152516 GCA_004024945.1 Uropsilus gracilis | reverse complement strand
CTCCCTCCCTCCCTCCAAGTCATCTTTACAACATATATTTCAATATTTTTCTACCTTACCATCCTTTCTAGGCCCTCAGATCTTCTTACCTCATCATCTCTATTAATCACAGACATCTTAGTTATCAGTGTTCACTAGTTAATAGTTATTTTTCTGTATCAGTCATTCTGCTTTTTATTACCTTATATTACTCATAGGTAAAATCATCTTATGTTTATCTTCATTTTTCTGGCTTACTTCACTGTAGTGTAGATAATCCCCTTGAATTCCATTTTGGTACTGGTAGAATTTCATCTTTCTTTAGAACCAAATACCATTCCATTCTGTGGATGTACTATATCTTTTTTTAACCCGTCTTGTCAGTAGATAGTTCAATAGCTTCTCTATACTTGCTATTGTAAATAATTCTACATTAAGTATTATGGAACATACACTTTTTTTGGTGTTGTCTTTAGGGTTTTCTAGATATATTACCTGCAAATAATGGAAGTGTCACTTTTTCCCCAATCTGAATTCCTTTCATTCCTTGCTGTTCTACTGTTTTCTAGTTAAAATCTCTAATATTAAATTAAATAGAAGTGGTGACTGTGAACATCATCATCATCTTGTTCATGATCTTAATAGAGAGAACCCTGATATTTTCCTGGTAAGTTTTGCTATTAAGTATTGTAAGACGTTTGTGACATAGGACCTTTATTATGTTCACGTAAGTTCCTTCTACTCCATTCTGTTAAGAGTTTTTATAATAAATGGATGCTGTATCTTGTCAGATGCTTTATCTGCATTTATTGCTATCATATGGTGTGTGTTTTAATGTGATATTATGAATTGAATTTAATATAATAAGTCATCCTTTGATTTGGAATATATTCTACTTGGTAATGATATGTGATCCTCATAGTTTATTGTTAAATTTGATTTTCTTTTTTTTTATTATTTTTGCATCATTATTCACCAGTGATGTTACCTATTTTCTTATTTTGTGTCTGTGAAATGTTTGTCTGATCATAAGAATAATTTTGGCATCATAGGCTATATTAGAAAGTATTCCTTCTTTTACATTTTGTGGGAATGATTTGCGTAAAATGGGTATAAGCTCCTTAAACACTTGACAGATTCACTTCTAAAGCCATCTGGCTTTTGTTTTGGGGGAGATTTTTTTATTCTCATTACTATTTCCATGGTTGTGATCAGCATGTTCAAATTTTCGATTTATCCCTGGTTCAGTATGGTAAATCCATCCATTCATACAATATTATTAACTTATTGGCTTATACTTATTTATAGTCATTTCTTATGATAGTTTGTGTTTGTGGTATATGGTATTTCTTTTCTTTCATTTCTAGTTTTTCCTTTCCTTTCTTTGTCTAGCTAGAGTTTTTTCAATTTGTCTTTCTGAAGAAACAACTCTTAGTTTCATTGATATTTTGTAAAATCTTCTTGACTTAAATTTATTTACTTTGACTTGAAATTTTATTATTTCCTTCTGTTTTAATTTTATTATTTTTAAGTTGCTTTCAGTTTTGCTTTTTCTTGCATAAGGAAAGCCGATATAGCAATTGACTTCCCTATTTATTAATTCTCATTTTGCTGTACCCCATTAACAGATTTTTCCTCATTTTCATTAGCTTCCTTACTGAACTATTTATATTATCATAGTTCCAATAACAGGCTGAGTTCACCAAAATGTAACCATCTACATTAGTCACACATAAGAAGAGTTTGAATTCACACTATTAAGCTAAATACTAATTATTAGAGTGGTGTTGTTTAATTGAGAGAGAAAGGAAACTGAAAAATGAGATGAGCTCCCAAAGTGATTTGTTTAAGTTAGTGTTTATTTCTCAGAAATTTCTCAATAGTCAACTATTATTTTCCACAGTGTTCTGTCAGGTTTATTTTTATTTCTACTGCTTAATATTTAAAAAATAACAATGCTACTGGGAAGGAATAATCAATTTTGTTGAAAATTTGTTCAGCCTAGTTAAGTAGAAACCATTCACTACTTTCCTTGGTGGAAGAAATTTTTCATTTTACTCTGCTGATATAGAAAATATAGTGTAATATACTTTATACATATTCTTTAGTAATGGCTTGTTAAGCAATTATTTTCAATGATTATACATACACTTTCATATAAAATATTAACACATAAGTAAAATGAAGATCTAATTCAGATCTCAGTACTTGAATGTATTGAGTAAATCAAACTTAATTATCTCCTGTAATCTACCTTATTACTGCTTCAAATGGAATATTAGGAATATAATGAAGTGTGAAAATTCATTTTGTTAATTATCTCTGGACTTCTGATACTTGAAATATGTCTTCATTATTGCTATTACACTGTTCATCTTGATATTCATACTTATCATAAATACTTCTTTCTCCTACTTCTTTTTCAACATTAGTATTACATCTGGATAAAACTGTGTTTTTATTAAATGATTATTATGTTTCTATGTATGTAATTGTGATTTATACCATAGCTCAGATAGCCTGTCTTGTTTTTAATTCAACATTACTGGCTTATATGTGTTGCTTGCTAGAGTTTGTGTAAATTGGTACTATTGATATGAAAATGGGCCTTTAATTTCCTTTTCATAACAATAAAAGTAGATAAAATAGTCTAGTTTTTCACAGACCTCTATTCTAAAATACTGACCGTAAGGTCCTAGTGATACCACCATTAAATGATATAATATGCTTCCTTTATTTCTCTCCTTTAATCTACCAGTAATAGAATAATTATACATAAAACAGAGGATTTCCCCTATTTTTAACTCCAGTATTTTGGAAGATCCAGCCGTGTGTGAATCTGAAAATCAGTGACTCTGTTTTGGAGGCAGTGGATGTAGTGACAGCAGAGACTACCAGTCTGCCAGTCTGCTCTGTCACCCAATGAGAGGAAGATAAAGAGAGCCTAGAAGTCCATGCACTGGGCTCATGAATCCCAGACCATGGAGGTGAGGTGCACTAGGATCTTGTTGAGGAGGGTAACAGACAAAACATGTGTGATTATGGCTCCCTCAACCACACACCTATTGCTGCATTGGTATTGGTGACCCAAAGGATGCCATAAGTCAAGACTCATTTCCAACATCCCAAGAAAGGTCATGCATTCAAGGTAGGCCAAACCCTACCTACCCATGGAAAGGTACCTCTGCACCTTTCACCTTCACACTAGTGCAGTGGTAAAACCTGAGTGTGGAGGCTGCACCCATCACTCCCTGATTGCACAGATGACACAAAGACTAGCAGCCAGTAGTGACCAATGACTAAATCAATAGTACCAACTGTCAGGGGAAAAGGAATGACATCTAATTACTGTACTTTTGAACTAATTAACAAAACTTGACCAGTAAAGTAAAAAAAAAAAAAAGATTTTAGAGAGGCCAAAGATACAGAGACATACAAATTCCAGCAAAATTTTCAAAATTTATTTATAGAGATTAAAGTGTTAGAAATTAAATTAAATTAGGAATTAAATTAAAGTGATAGGAATATATGTATATATAATACATTTAATAATGTTATATAATATGTCACATACTGCATGAAATTTCACAGTAATGTGACATCATAAAGAAAGTGACATTCTTCAGAAACCAACTTGACACATAAGTTCATGGTCTCATGTGCATAATTTAAAGTAACTGTCATAAAGTAACTCAAAGTGCTGGGAACATATTCAGAAAGAATTTAGTGAACCCAGGAATAAAATTAATAAGCTAAAGGACTTCTTTAACTAGAGATATTAAAATTATAATAAAATTCCTAATTGATTAAGGATTTGAAGTATTCAAATTAAACAAAGACTAGAAATGGAATTAAAACAGATCATTTGGAAAAAAGAACTAGCATGCAGGAACAGTAATCTAAAAATGATTCAGGTTGAAGAAAAAAGAAAAACAAGATTTAAATATACAACATGAGAACTGTATGACTCCTTTAGGAAAGGTAACATGTGGATAATGGGTATCCCAGAAGGTAAAGAGAGGAATAAGCAAACACAATATCTATTCAAAGAAATAACTAAGAACTTCCCAAGCTTGGGAAAAAAGTTGTATAAACAAATCCTTTCAGATAACAAAATAAATAAGAGCAAAGAGACCTATACCATTCCAGCAAAATTTTCAACATTTATTTATAGAGAATATTAAAGTGATAGGAATATATATGTATATATATATAAAGCATTTAATAATGTTATAAAAATATGTGTGTGTGTATTTTTTAAGTCATTCCTATCAAGCTGTCATTAGATTTCTCACCAAAACCTATACAGGTTAGGGAAGAATGGAGTAATGGAGTAGTGAAATATTCAAAATATTTCAAGATAAAATTGCCAACCAGGAAAACTCTATCCAGAAGCGCGATCTGTTAAATATAAAGGAGAAACAATGGGAACAAAAGCTGAAGTTGTTCACCACGAAAAACCCTCCTTCATGAGATGTGTTGAATTCTTCCATCTGAAAAACAAAAAAATGACAAAATTTAAGCAATGAAGCAAATAGCAGACTATCAGAAAATAGCAACTCTGTCTCAGAGAGGATAGTAAATATTAAATTGTGTAATAAAAAGGCATCCTCCAACCTAGAATTTCTCAGACAGACTGATAAGTGGTCTTAGGGGTTTAGGCACCTTGTTCCTAACTGATTACCTGTACCCATTTTTTTGCTCCCTCCTCCAGAAACACAAGGAAGTTGAAATAATGGACACATAATATAGAATAACCATGAACCAAGATCAAATGGCAGTAGAAAGGCTTTCTGTATCAATAACCACCCAATTGTAAATGGACTAAACTCACCAAAAAACAGATCGCTGCCTAATGTAATAAAAATTAATATAGGAGCCTTAAAATGGTAGACTAGCTGACTACAAGTGAGCTGTCTCCTAAGCACAAACAGACGTCAACTATTACCCATGGTAAATCTTACCAACTCATTGTCAGCGTTGCTGAATTTATCTAAGCACGTTTTTTGTTTTGTTTTGTTTTATTTGGGGGGGGGTGATGAAGTAATTTATTTTTTTGGAATTTTTAAATTTTCAATTAATCATTTTATTTATATATTCATGAATATAAGTGTATATGTGTATGTATTAACTTTATCATTGAATTCCCTGGGATTCTCCTTTCACCCCATTCCCCAAGAGCCCTCCTCTCGATCTTCCTGTACTCCTCCCTTCCCCAATTTCTCCCTCCTCTAACCCCTTCTCTAGCAGCCTGCCCCAGCTCCTCTGTCAGCTTATTTTGGGTTTTTCCTGACCTATTGTATGTTATTCCTATATCCCATCTATAGATGAGATCCTCATATGGTTTCTGACTTTTTCTTTTTGCCTTATTTCTGCTAATATGATTCTCTCTAGGTCCATTCATGTCATCACAAATGCCTCAGTAATATTCCATTGTGTAAATATACCACATTTTTTTTCAATCATTTGTTAGTTTGAGGGCATTTGGGTTCTTTCTATATCTTGGCAATTAAAAATAGTGCTGTGATAAACATCCAAGTACAGGTGTGCTTTTGAATTAGTGTTTTTGTGTCCTTTGGGTAGATTCCCAATAGTGGGATCGCTGGATGGAATGGTACTTCCATTTTCAGTAGCATGAAGGTCCTCCATACAGCCTTCCATAGTGGCTGAACCAGTTTGCACTCCCACCAGCAGTGTAAGAGTGTTCCTTTTTCTCCACATCCACAGCAATGCTTGTTGTTACCCTTTCTTTTTTTTGATATGGGCCACTCTTATTAATGTAAGATGGTATCTCAGTGTTGTTTTGATTTGCATTTCCCTGATTATTAGTGATATTGAGCATTTTTTCATATGCCTATTGGCCATTTGTGTTTCCTTTTTGGAGAAGTTTCTTTTTAGTTCTTCTCCCCAGTTTTTGACTGGGCTTTTTGTATCTAAGCATTTTTACCCCCTGGTCAGTTAATGACATGGTGCAGTGGGAAGAAAAGATGGTGCACTATGGCCACAGGGATTTCCATTCATGACAGAGGAACAAACTTGGGGAAAGCATATGCTCTGTTATAGCCAGACTGGCACAGGTGAACTTTCAGTAAGCATTAAGTACCATCCTGCTTGCTGAGCCCTTAGACAGGATATTCAGTTCCAAGGAGTCTGAACGGTAATAGTATGCATGGTTGGTGGAATCCTATCCACCTCATGGGGAGTGAGGGAGTCTGATGCTGGAGAGAAACTGTCTGCAAACAAAATACCACAGAAGCGTGCCTGCAAATCAGGCTCTAGGCATGTGAAACTAATCTGGTTACAGTGAGAGAGAGGCAACAGGTTTCAGAGACTGATGTTACCTCTTCTATCCTGAGATTATGAGTGAGGATTTGAGCTACTTCCCCACACTCTCCCTGCCACAATCTTGACACACACACACACACACACACACACACACACACACACCCCAAAAAGATAATTGAGAACTAAAACTATAGTGTTGTGTACTTGAGGCAAAAATGCAGTCAGAAAGCTCAATTCAGGAAACATAGGATGGAAATGCTGAAGATGATAGAACTCAGAGTCCATAGAAACAGAAATGAAGGCGCTAACAAAGAATTTAAAAGTTATAATGAAATTCATGTAAGTTTGCCACTCTTAGTTAACCACAGACAGTTTCAGGATCTCAAAGAAGATAATCAGGAGCAGACAGCTCTCTTCAGCGAAGAAATTAAGGCTTTAAAAATCATCAAGCAGAGATACTGGATAATAGGAATAAAAGGAAAGAAATGAATATAACCAATAATTGGATTGAATATAACCAATAATTGCATTGAATCTGACCAAGGAAAGACAAATCAAGCAAGATAAAACACGAAAATAACACAAAAGTAACAGGATAGGAACATTTAGAATATAACATTTAGGAAAAACTAAAATCTCTGCATGATATTTCAAACTCCATTAGAAGAGAAAACAAAAGAGTAACAGGTGTCCTAGAAGGTGAAGAGAAAACAAAGGGCAGAGGTATAGGTCCTATTTAAAGAAATGGTTGAAAACTCTCATAAACCTATGAGAACTAACCATAAATTTCTGGGAAGATGATCTAATATGCAAATTGTTAAATGCAAGTTGATTTAAACTATGATATATCATTGTTAAATTATTAAAAATCAATAGAAAGTTAAAAAACTAAAAAAAATTAAAAACTGTTAGAAAATAAAAGTGTGCAACACACTAAGCTGCTCTAAAAGATGTTAGAAGTGGAATTACACAATCTAAATGCAAAAAAAAAAATTCTGCCTGAAAAAAAATTCCCTGCAAAATTATCATTCAAATATCAAGAGGTAAAGACAAACAGAAGTTTGTCTAGACAAACAGAAGTTAATGGAGTTTGCCACCATGCTTAACCTACAACAAATGTTGTAAGAAATTTTTTTAAAGGAAAAGATAAAACCAATGAAACACAAGACCTTGAATATGGTGATATGTAAAAAAATCAGAAACATGAACAAGAACATGGGATGATAGGCATTAAAGGAGAGGAGAACATATACTATCTGTATAAATAAGAAGACTGTGGAGACCAAAGAAAAGAAAGGTTTTAATTATCAGTAATGCAGCAAAAGCAGTCTTAAAATGGAAGAAACACCATTTAAATTAACATAATGAGCTTTTTATTCTGCACCTCCTCCTCCAGTAGCCTGCAAAGGTGAACTCCATAGGGCAGTAGGAAATTGAACTCCTGAAAAACATAGAAATAGTATTTGTAGATTTGCCTGAGATTATTTGGTGATAGAGCTCTACCAATTCCAGAGTTCAGAGATCCACTGTAAGTAAGAGTTTCTACAAGAAATACATGAAAAGAAAAAATTATATGCCTCACCAGAATAAGTCCTAGATGTGGTATCAGTTCATGCATCTCTGTCAGGGTCTTCTGCTAAGAGCCTGCCTAATCTCAAAAACTGGCGCACCTACTCAGTCCTCTGTTGTAGGTCGCAGTCAGTGGCCCCGCAAGAAAAGAAGCAGTTTTACCTTTTAAGTAATGTTGGCTCAGACATCTTTGCTGCCCCACCTTCTCAGTCAGCAACTACAGACAGCTTTGCTTACTTTGCCCATTTCAACAGAGAGGCAGATGGAAATGCTGGATCAGTAAATGATAATTTTGCTCATTTTGATGACTTCCCCAATTCTTCAGTGTGGATTCTACAACCTTCAGTACTTTCCAGAGTCATCAGATGGCATCAGCTATTACTATTGTTTCAAAAAATAAAGCTGTTCTCTGGGCTTCAGATAAATATGCAGCACTTGCCAATTTAAATTACACCTTGAGTGTGAGGTGGGGCCCCAGGTAAAGCTCCTGTTGGTTCTGTAGTTTCAGTTCCCACTCAAGTGCATCTTATGTATCCCTGACAGGATTGAAAACAGTATTTTCAGCTTGGCAGCTACCTCTAGTAATGCTGGCATTTCTATCAGTAATGCCAGCAGCAACGTGTTTGGAATAGTGCCAATGGATGCTCTGCATAAATACATTCTGCTTCTTCAAGTGTGCCTGCTCCATTTGGAACTTTGCCTTCCACAAATCCATCTGTTGCTGCTGCTGTGGCACCTTATGCAAATCTGTTTCATATCCGTGTCAGGAGTGAATGGTGGTGACCTTCGGCACTACATCCATCGGCACGCTTGCTTGCGGGTTTGGGTATTCCTCTTCCCTACGGACTGCCTATCTGCTTTAGTGGCAGCTTCCAGCAGCCTGCCTTTCCAACCCAAACAGCTTTCTCTCAACAGATAGCTTTTTTCAACTGAGCGGTGGGAGTTTTCCAGTATTTGGACAAACAAGACCACCTGTGACTTCTTTTGGTAGCGTTGCAGCTCTTAGAGTATTTAGTAATCCATTCATGACTGGGGCATTCATAGAATAGTTTCCAATAGGGAGCTAATCAACCCAAACCTTTCATTTAGCCTATCATGGACACTTTACTGGAATGAAATTTTACGTGGTCACAGTGTATCTCTCCACCTCTTTCACTGTGAGCTTGTCTCACTGATGTTAGCGTTGAATAGAGAGAAGTCTTTTATTCAAACATGAAGTAATATGTGCAAACCAGGGGCCTCTAGTAGCACCTTTTAACTTGTAAATTGGTAGAAAAAAGATTGTGGTATAATGTGTGTTGAATATTGGATAACATTAAGGTATTACAGATACCATATTATGTTGCCATACTGTACATATTTATTTTAGAAGGTAGCTATTTAAAACATTTTAATACATTATTATGTGTTATTGGACAAAATGTCAGCTCCTTTTAAGTTGTTGTCTTATACTGAAAGTCATATTAACCACTGCTACCACAAAGTTACAAAGTCAGGACTGGAAGGTTTTATTCATTCTTGAATCATTTCTTTTTAAAGAGCTCTTCTATTTATACATAACAAAATTCTTTAAAAGTGTAGGGGATACTAGTCTACATAATAAAGATGAGCATGATTTGTTGCAGTTTGCAGGTAAAAAAGTAAACATTAGAAAATATGTTTTTAAAAAGAAACTAAAATACTAAGAACAAACACAATCTAAGTAGCAGGAAGTGATAATAAAATTTACAGTGGTGGTCCCTGTTATTTGGAAGATGACATTAGATTTCCCTTGCTTCACTCTCAGGTGGATAATCCAGAGTAATACAGAAGCATACTGGTCTCTGAGGATGCTGTGACTTGGAATGAAACTGAAAATCAGAGGCTAGTGCTGATTGTGAAAGAATAGACTCTGAAATTCAACTCAGTACAACAAAAGGTGAGTGAAGAGAGGCTTCTGGAGATAGATTCCCAGAGGGCAGGAACTGGTATTTCAAATCCTTATTCCTGTATTAGGGCAAGAAAGTAAGAGCCATTTAAGATAGAAGTAGACTTCCAACTGTGGTAGGATATTTGCAAAGGTGCTAGAATGAGATGTCTGCACAGGGTCCCCAGTAAAAACACAATACTCAAAATGGCGCTGCTACTCCCAACACCACCTCAGCACCTAAACTGTTAAATTGAAGCTGCGGTGAAGCCTAGTGAAGCAACACTGAAAGCCCAGGCCCCAAATTGCAGATGTGTGGATAGACACGCAGAGAGGACAACTATCCCTGGTTCAGCAGGCACCAGTTACCTCTGCCCAATGCTTCAATTCATGACTGGAAACCTCCAGGACCCTCTGTCACCCCTGACAGCAGTGATGATTAAACCTCCCTGGCATACAGCACCATCTGCTGGAATATTTGGAACTCTGCACACTTAGACACTTGAACAAAGAACCCAGAAAGCTGGAAAGTAGACAGGCTGGAAGAAAAAAAAAAAAACGTTACATTGAATCCTTAAGGCAATATTTCACCACAAATAGAGAACAGATTTCCAAAGCCAACCATAAAAAACATGAAAGTTCATTTCTTCCTACCAAATATGAGGTCACAATTGTCATGATAAAGAAATTCAAGTGCAATTTGAATAATGGAAAATAAAACTCACAAAACTTATCTCAGACTTATGAGAAAACTCAGAAAAACTAATGCATGTCTTGGAAAATAAAATCATATGAACAGAAGTAAAAATTGAGCAATTAGTAAGAAAATTAACGATATAAGATGTGAAAGAATCACTGAGGAGATAATAAATTTCAGAAAGAACTATGGAAGTAGAATAGACAAAATGGAAGTTTGGAAAGGTTACCTTGAAGATGGCAATGCATAAAGACCCATGTGGAAGAAGAAAGAAATATAAAGGAGAAAAAAACAAAAATAATAAAATACCTCAAGAATTATGTAATCCAAGAAAGAAAACAATATAGGATATTGGATATGTCAAAAAGAAAATGTCAAAACCCTACAGTTATATAGGAAATATAGGGAAGTAAAACAAAGGATCAGAAAAAGCCAAACTAAGAATTAACCCTAGAAAACTAACTATAAAACTGAGACTGCAGAGGTTAATGGGGAGGTGTGAGAACAAAGTGGGAAGATAGTATAGTGGACTCTGGTGGTAGACTATGGGTTTTTTTGTAGGGTGCACTGTATAACAACACCTGAAAGGGGAAATCCTATATATCAAAAACACAAACAATGTTGTAAACCATTGTTGCCTCAATTAAAATATATATGAGATAATTAACTCAAGATTTATCAATTATCAAAAATACAAGTTAAATTATAAAAGTATTAAAAGAAAACATACCATAAAATCTCCGTGAGCTTAGATTTTGGCATTATATTCTAAGATATGACTGAAAGTATGAACAGTTAAAAGAAAAAAATGAGGTAATTTGTACATTATGAAAAGTTTAAGACTTTGTATAACAGAATACATGAACAAAACAGGTGAGAACATCAGGGCAAATAGTAGTGAAACTTCCAAGAGAAAGACTAGATATTTTGTTTAAGTGACCAAAGCGTATACACACACACACACATACACACACACATAGATACACAATACAGTGTATATCTACTCAACTCTCAATGGTATTCTTCAAAGTTATAGAAAAACCACAACTGAAGTTAATATGGAACCATAAAAGGACCAGAGTAACCAGAACGATCCTGACAAAACATAAGCAAAGTGGTGGCACCACAGTCCCATATCTCAAATTATGCTACAATGTTATAATAGTCCAAAACAGTTTGGTACTAGAACAAAATAGACACAGAAACCAATGAGCTATAATTGAGAGACCAAAATAAATCCACACCAATATGGATAGCTATTGTACATCAAAGGATTCAAGAGTATACTTGGTAAGTGGTGATATGAAAACTTAATAGCCACATGCAATAGAATGAAACTATACTATTGCCTCATACAGTGCATAAGCATTAACTCAAACTGAATAAATAACTTGAGTGTAAAATTTAAAAAGTAGACTTTAATTTCATCTTTGTGGATTCATCTCTTAGAGTGAAAAAAGGAAGTAGCTGGGGACAGTGGAGCATGCCTGGAAGAGGCAGCCTAGGAAGCCGCGGTGGGGACCGGGAATTGTGGTTCGAGTCCCACCCGGGAAAACATAGTGAGACCTAGTTCTGATAAAATAGCTGGGCATAGTGGCATGCGCCTGTAATCCCAGCTACCTTGAAAATTGAGGTGTAGGATTGCTTGAGTCTATGGTACCCCCAGGCAAAGTGAGCCTGCGGTTCCACAAACAAAAATGGCAAGAATTTAACTTCAGAATTAGCATCCTGCTGAGTAGAGATAACATACATGGTTCGATGAAACAAGTTTTATTTGTTTAAGCTAATCTTGAGTTCATAAAAGTATAATATCTACAGCATCAGTCTCAAGATTGCATACATTCTTGTTGAGTATGTGTTGGTTCACCAAAGACCTCTGGATTCAGAATCACTGTGAGTCATCCAAAATAAATAGAGAAACTCCTCTTATGCACACTCCAATATTCTATAGCCTGAAGTACAACAGGCCTTCTAGTAACATCTTTTTCTGGTTTCATTATATATTATTATGTTTAAAGTTGTAGGATCCAAGACTCTATAACTACATTAAGCAAATACAGACTGTATAAAGAGATATTTGAGAAAGTTAGATGCATTTTTTAGTGTAAATTTCAAAAATTAAGTGAAATATTAGTCAGTAATTAAGAGGAAATTCTGATAAATTGATTTAGCATTTTGTTACTTTTTCCTCAATTATTAGAGTCTGAGAATTCAAATAATTAGTTTAAATACAGAAAGTCGGGAAAAATTATCACAGATCTTTTTCTAAATTTTCATTCTTTGATGTAGCCATTGTCTGGAGGCATTAATTTGTGGTTTAAAAATAATACATGTACTATATATATATTTATATTATACTTCTGATTGAAAATTTACATTTTAAGTCAAGTCTTTGAAATAATATTTTTATTGAAATTTGATTTAATTATAGACAAGCAGGATGTGTTATGAGAAAGATTTTAAATCAAACATTGCTTAGACTGACAATTGACAATTTATGCAGTAAAAAAGCAAGATTGAGATTTTATACCATAATTTCTGAAACATACTATCAATTAATCTATACCCTTCTTGAATATCATTACTTTCCAGAAGGAAAATATGAAAAGTGTTGCAGTGATATATTACTCCTGTCAAGAAAACAGTGTTTTTTAATTTTGATCTTTTTTTTGCCTAACTGTGTAAAATACATATCCTAAATTCTGAATGTGGGCTTGGCACATTATAATTGTCTCCATTTTAAACAATAAAAAAGATATTGTGAAAATGTTTTATAAAATTATTGAAGGCCAGTTAACTAACTTAATAGTCTAATTTTGAACCCAGCAATCTGTTTTTAGTAATGTCTACTGTAGCATCTTCCAAGTTACTATGGTTACAGATGTGGAACTATCACTAATGTAACAGGCAGGCACTTCTGCATGTCAAAGCTGGTAGGAAAGATGTATCTTTTGAAACACATCTTAGTGATATGTTTTTCTTATTATTAATTTTTCATCTTCCTCCCCAGTTTTTCAGATTAAATGTTTCTAATAATTTCTCTACAAAATATGTTATACCTAATGTAAATAAAATTCTCAAGTGAAAAGATTACTGATGGGTAGGGGAAGAAAAAGACTGCTGGAAAGACAGTGTTTGTCACAAGGCAACTTGGGCATAAGTACTGGTCTCATGCTTTGTTAGCTACAGATTTGTTTGTGTACAGACTAAACTTTGAATCTTGATTTTCTCATCTCACCTCAGTGACTCCTTGAATTCATTCAACTATAGCTGTTACAATTTAATTGTAAAATCTACCCTAAAAAGATTATAGGAATCTTTAAGGCACGAACTATATAGAAATATATATATTTAGTATCAAAAGCATTGAAATGTCTTCTGTTTAATCTTTAAGTATCATGAATAGCTAATATTTTGTTTAAATACCTCATACTATTTGGACAAAAGACTTTGGACTATCCCACCGATACTTAAACTCTTCCTCTTCTTTTCAGCAAACTTCCTTGATAACATGCTTTTGCGCAGTTCAGGAAAATTAAATGTGGGCACCAAGAAAGAGGATGGTGAGAGCACAGCCCCTACCCCTCGTCCAAAGATCTTGCACTGTAAATGCCACCACCACTGTCCAGAAGACTCAGTCAACAATATTTGCAGGTTGGTCTTATAAATCATTGAACCTGTACTTAAAAGAACATCTTCTCTTTTCAACTATCGAATTGTAGGCTATTGTTTTCAAGTTCGTTCTTTTGGGGAGAAGTACATTAACTCTCAATTTTCAGAGACTTAACTTTTTCTGTTTTCAGAGAACTACTGAATTGCATTTTTCTGAAACAGTGTTCTCAGTTTCTTTCTTTCACCAACACACATACACATGAACAAAGTACATGAACCCCAGACTCCTTTACTTTCTTTCCAAAGTCTGGTTACAAAAATACAAATGCAGGGGTGTGTCAAATGTGTAAGGTTTTTTTTAAGCGTTTGTTGCACTGATGGTGTTAGGATTTCAACAGGAACACTGAAGCTGTGGGAGTATTTTTAAATTGACTCTGGACAACAGTATATTAACAGCTTATATGAGTCATAGAGGATAAACTCTTAGTAGATAATCATGTTTGCATAAATACTCTCCAAAATTTGAATCTGCACCACTTGCCTCTTTCTTCCTTATATGTCTTTATGCAGCCACATCCATTTCTCTGGTTGCTCTAGCTACATTTACTCCTCAGGTGAGGATAGCAATGAACCAAGAGTCAAGCTTAATAAATGTGTTTGGGGAAAAGTAGTTGACCAGACAAGTGAAGATTTCTGGAGTTAAAATATCAGAAACGCTATATGTCAACTTTACCTTAGTTATAGTACTACAAGTAGTAATAATAACAATGAGAAATTGAGCCTGTTTAGAAAGGAGAATGAGGCAAAATAGGGAGAAGAGTGGGCTCTGCTAAGGTTTGTAGTGCACATACAAAGTATATGGGCAACGATTTGGGGCATTTCCCAGGAAGGAGCATGAAACTAAATTGAACTGTTATTTTCTGGGACCTTTGTTCAAATTTACTGAGAAGAGAGGTCAATTATATAAGCTAACCACTGTCCTCCACTCTGTGTGTACACATAGCTCAAAACATGTTATATCTCATTTAATTGGTAGAACTCAGCATGGTAGGGAGTGCTAAGTCTTGACATGGGGCATAACAATTTAGGATCCAGAGGTATAGTGATTTGTCTCTTGTACAACAGAACAAAATTGCAGTTGCTGAGTCTTAAGCCAAGGTGAAATGATCAGAAAGCTCTGACAGTATTTCCTGGAAAATATTGCCTGTTGGGATTAATCAGAAATAGTATCAGGAAAACTACAAAGTTTTTCCAAGAAAGGAAAATTAATGAAAAGAAACAAATTAGATGGAAATTTTACTATTTTGTCTGTGTCTGTACAAATGAAAAGTAAATCTGTATGTCATTTGAGCTATAGTTCAGTATCATGTGTTTAGGCTTCCCAAAGTCATCTCAATTTTAAATATTTTGTCCTTTTTTCATCATAGTGTCTTAAGTATATTTGGGAGAAATTATTCAGGCAACAGTAACTGCAATGTAAAATCTGTGTGATGGAAAATAATTTAACATATCCAAAGACAACTGGTTTTCCTAAAGTACAGTGAGTAGGAGATGTGGTAGGGTTTGATCCTGGATACAGGAAGGATTGTGATTGGTCTGGTAGACTAGTCTTCTAGTCTAGTCTAGAAAGAATGCTAGTCTTCTTTCTGAGGATATCAGAAAGCCATAGGGGAGGGGGTATTTAAGCAGGGGTGGCAGTGGAAGTGAAATGATATGGATTATTATTTTTTTTTTAATGCTGCAGGATATAGAAGGAAACAAAAGTGAATTCGGGTAAAACAAGCATTAGGTGAGAGAAATTCAAAAAGGTAAACTTATGAGGAACAGTTCTTGTAAGAGAACATTTCTCAATCAAGGATGGCACTGGTGTGTTGGATATACTAGAGAAATATTTAGAAGAAAAGTTTTGCTTTAACGATTGGATGTGGAAGGGGCCTAGAAGAACCTCACAAGGTCTGAATGACGATTTAGGTGTTCAGCCTAGCCTTTTATTGAAAGAAGAAAGAGAAAAAGTATCAGATGGCAATGTTAGGCATGCTGATAGTATCACATGCCAATGATAGGCATTAAAGATTTTGCATATCCAGGTGAAGATATTGAAGATCAGGCAACAAGGTAGGGAATAGGAGCTCAGGGAAGAGCTGAAGAGGAGAGTATAGAGTGAGTTAGAATGTTAATCAAATTTTACCATGAATTATACACCCTCAAATCACAATGACTTAGACTAGAGACCTTAATTTTTTCCATTCTTGCATCTCTAAGTGACCTGAAGTTTTGCTGGATTTTTGCTGCATTGGGTGTGATTGACTTCAGATTGCTGCTTGAGTTCAGTCTTGCGCCATGTGTTTCATCATTCTGCTGGGATTAGCATCTACCCAGGGTACCTTCTTCCTCACATGAGTGCAAGAGAGCAATCTTTTAAAGCTTCTGCTCATGTCATGTCTTCCAGTACTCCATCTCTAAAATCAAGTGACACTGTCAAGCTCAAAGTCAAGGGGATGTCTTGGCTCAATGGGGCACAAAGGATTGATAATACTAACAGGAGAAAGAATTCAGTCTCTTCAAGCAAGACTGATTCTTTAGTCATTTAATGCTTATTAAAAGAGGCTGTCCCTAGAGATTCATAATTAGCAGGAAAACTGTGTGAACAGTGCCATTGAGGACAGGTATACAGAGAAAAGGAGTATGATCAACTGTGTTGGATGCTGTTAGAGGTAAAATAGGTATAAACTAAAACATGGTAATCAGACTTAGCAACTTTCATAACTATAGTCTAGAAGTATTTAATGGGAAAATAGTGACAGAAGCCAGATTGAAACAGGATCTGCATTTTGTGGTTGTAACCCTTTAGCTTATGACAGCAAAGAAAAAGAAAGCAAAAAAAATTAATCCAGCAAAATAAGCAACAATAATAATGGGACCTCCTCAAAAGAACATGTATATACCATGACAGTCAATTTAATGCTATTAATTTGTAAAAGTCAACAGAAAACTAATATTTATTGAACTTTTTGTAGATGCTGGTATGTTTGCTTGACACATATTTAATCAGCATAGCAGTCCTCTTAAGAATGTTGTACTGTCTGTATTTTTTGGTAAGAAATTTGAGGCTCCTGAGAGGTTAAGAAATTTTCACTGGGTCACTGTTCATGCCTTTATCATGAACAAAAATTGTGGCCAGGATTCCAAAGTTTTTAATTCATGAGTAGCAGCCAACCCCAACACTGTTTCTTAAGGAGGGAATGTTGGCTTTTGAGTAAAAAGCACATGCATCTTGTCTGGTGAGAGTCCTGTAAGCTAGGTACCATCATGTGTGAATCAAGGAACTGCATTAAGACCCAGAATGAGCCCAGGCCTTCTGCCTCTGTTCCTGGGAACACACACTCTACTTTTGATCTCCAAATCACTCCATCAGATTATCATTGTTGATAGGTAGTTCCTCAATACATTGTTTAATGATACTTTTGTCAAGTATAATAAAAAATGAATTATTAGAAAAGTTAATTTTGCAAAATGCTTGCCCTATTATTTCTAAATTCTATCATGTAGGTTCAACAGAGCCATTTTTTGCTCTACATTTCAGTTTCTGTATTAACCTCTTCACAGAACACTAACAAATTTGTTTGTTGACCTATAAGGTGATACATTTTTTTTGAGTAATATAGCACTAAATCTTGTACCCCTGAATGAAAGTCATAAGGAAAGGGTGAGGTTGCTGGGGCTTAGGTAGGGATTAGTCTAGATGGTCTAGCCCAAGCACATAGATAAATCTGAGCCGACTTGAGTGCCCAAGATATACCCAGGTCCTCATGGGCATGTATCATTATCATTACAGCTGCCATTTTCCTTGAGAGAATAATCTAAGGTCACTAAAATCAAGAGTTGCATCATACTTTAAAAAAGATTCTGAAATCTTATGTGATAATTCAGAAATCTGTGCAAAGTTTAGAGTGTTTTTAAACTCTTAACCATTACCATTAAGCATTTTCTCTGCCAATAGCAAGACTAGAGTCATTCATGTTCTCGATTTCCTATCAGGTGGAGATGTTCTTGGCTTCCAAGATGGCTTCCAAATCCATGCCATTTCTATTACCTGATGGAATGCATGTTAGAGGAAATAGAACAAATACATCATTAATAAATACAGTATTGGTGCTTTTATTACTCCATAATACAGAATAAGGAATTGGGCCATTGTCCTATTTCCCTCAAGATATTATCTGTCTTCTAAGTATTTTCTTAGGTGATGCTTTGCATTATTAATCCTTCCAATTCCATTTCTGGATTGTATTCCCAGAATCTCAGACATAATACATTGTTTGAATTTTAGGAAGTCTCTTTGAAGAAATTATTTTTTTATATGACTTGCACTACGAGTGTTCTATCTTACTTTCCTGTCCTTCCGATTGTAGTTTCAACCTTTCTTATTTTTTTGTCCTCTGTATAATCTGGTCTGGCTTTACATGTTCTTCCTTTTTTGGCTTGTTTGTGATATCATTTTGTCCCTTTTCTATTATTTCTCAGGTGACTTACACCTTCCCATAAGTTTTCCTTTCCTAAGTTCTTTTTTTCCCATTCTTTTTCAAGAATAATTTTGAATATATCCCCATAATGTTACTGGGTTCTGCCGCAGAGTTCTTTTACCAGGGTAATTTTTGTGCTTCTACAATTATAAAAAGCCAGTATGTAGTATGTTTGTTCAAAGAATATACTGGTGGTAACTGATTATCTAAATGAGCAATAAAATGCTTCTACAGTTATACCTGGAGAATCCAGTGGGGAAGAAGGGAAATAGTATAGACTTTTTACATAGTTTTTTGTTTTTAAACTTCTTGCTGAATGTGATAATGTGAGTTTTAGACAGCTGCTCCTGTTTCAGCCTCTCAGAGTGTTTAAAGTACACATTGTTAGTAGTTGTTTATGTATCTTACATTGGACCCAGTTTATTCCACTATCCCCCTGGCCACCTGAACCTTAGGATTGATGATCTCTTTTTCCCTTCAGTACAAAATAGTGAGTCCAAATCATTGCATTTATCAGAATGATAGGTCTTTGATTAGTACTTGTAATTTTCTTGGAAGAGACCATGATTTCATATTCATTCATGAAATCTTTCATTATAGTGGCTAACTCTCACTTCATAGCTCTCCTTTATCATAAATGAATCTTAAACAGGCCCAATTTGTTCTTGAGCTTGTTGGAAATTGAATAGCATGGGGCTCTTGAAAATAATGCAGAAAGAATTACTGAGGATTCTTGTATAGAAAAGAAAACTGTGCAGTTTGTCATGAGACTTATCACACATACTAGACAGTGGATCAGAGTTGAGAGAGAGGAGAGGGGGATTCCTCTGAGAGCAGGCCAGATGAAAGGTTGAGTGGATCTTCACAGAGTGGTAAGAGTGAGAACATACAAAGACATGATTAATATCAAAGTTGAGACAAATTCAAGGAAGTCTGATATCTCATAGCAAAGGGTCATGACACTGAATTATGGTGTGGCTGCAGAGGATGGATGCATAGCACTTACTGTCTTTGAATATACACTGAAAAGGGCTCTCCCACACTGAAACTTTCTCATTTACATTGTGATTTCATCTTCCCCCTCCCAGTACTATGACCTCTTACAGGAAATGCCTAAAAGGGAACAGTAGCAGTATATATATTTTATACTCTTCCCTTTCATTTTATGGGAATCCACCTTCATAAGATGATGAGGGAATGGGAGTGGGGGCGTGGGGGGACACATAGATTTTAAGATTCTATTGTTTTGTTAATTAATGTTGTTCAACATGCTTCCTTGCTTTTATCCTTAATTAATAGAAGACTTTTATTTATTTTTAATTAATTAATTTAATTTTTAAAAATTTATCTATATATAAAATTCACATCTTTGTAATCCCCCATGCTCTCTTCCATTCCCCCCCTTTCTCCCTACCTGAAGTTGTGTGCTTCAGTTTGGTGGGTAGCTTGTTTTGACTTTTCCTCATGGTTTTTGTTTATTTTTTTCCCTATATCCCATATATTAGTAAAACCATTTGGTTTGTCTTTTTCTTTTTGACTTGTTTCTGCTAATATTATTTCTTCTAAGTACATCCATGTTATCATAAAGTCATCAAATTTGTCATTTTTAATCGATGAGTAATATTCCATTGGGTAGTAGAAGATTCTTCACTAGCCATACTGATTGAGGTAAGTGAGTCTCTTCTAGGATCACCGTTGTATATAAATATGAACTCCTGGACAGCAAATGCAGAATGCTGGTGTTCTCAGCATCTAATTTTCTAAATTTAAGTAAGCCCAATGAATGTTAGTAGTTAGAACTATGATTGATTAGTTTAAACAGTAGCTAACAGTTGTATCTTTGAGTTTACCTGTGATAGACAACTTTAAAAGTGCTTTATTCTCTTGAATGTGAAATAGATATTTTAGAAGACAGAATGTTCTCAAGGATCTATTCCCAAATGACCAAAGTCAAAGAGCTTTTTTAAGTAGATATGACTAAATAGAAGGATGCTATTTATTTCTCACAAATTGAAAAAATATGGAGTAAACCAATCAGTCAAGATAGTTGTTAGCTCTGTGGAAGAATCTTTTGTGTGGATATTTATTCATAAATTATTTTATGTCAGCAAATTTTTAAACTACTCAATAATAATTTTGAAATTATGTTAATACTTTAGATGTCCGTTCACTCTGATTGAGAAGTGACTAAATTCTTTTTAACTTTAAAATTATTTTACGATTGAATTAATTTTTGTAAGATATAAATGAGTTGAAAGTTCTCCAGAGTCTCTTCTCAATTGTAGAGTTTATGTTTCTAATTAATACTGGGTTTGCAATGGCGAAACAAAATCCTAGAGGAAGAAGAGAGGCACAAAGTCTTGGGTAAATTTTACAAACACTGTACTTACTCAAACTAAACAATACAGACAGCACTGTAAATGAAGATGCTGCCTGTATAATTTTAGACATTTTATGAAATTAGTTTGTAACTGATTGATTTGGGCCCAGCAGGCTGTTTATTAATCCATTGGGCCACAAATGACAAAGTCAAAAAGTTTCAGGCTGCACTGCCGCACTCAGAAGGGTAGACAGCTGGCCCATGAAAGCTTTAAACTAGCCACATTCCTTTCTTACAGGCCAGAGTATATTCTCTTGGACTCACTGGCAGTCTCTTGAAACAGTGAATTTCCTGATCATATCTAGTTCCAGACACCCATTTGATTTGAAACACAGGGCAGTTTAAGCAAACCTTGAAACCACAGGATCATCAAAGGTTGTAAATACAGTTTATTCACTAGTTTGACCTCATGAGAACTTTAAAGTCTTGTCTGTTTGCTTTTACATGAATTCACACATTGAGAGGCACAAGAGGTATATTCCTATATGACCTCTTTTGTTCACTGTTTTCTTTACCAAGTAGCATTTTTATGAAGTTTTATATCAATTATTTCTGTTCTAATCACTACTGTAAATGAATGATTAGTCTTGTATTCACATAGCCATCTGACTGCTTTTAGTACTGTTTAAAATTATTTATTTTTTGTTTTCTTCATGAATCTTCATCTCTTCTTATCATTTTCAAAACTCTAGAGATGATGGGTCATATTGTATACAGAACATTTCAAAATGCACATGGGTTTCTCTGTATTGTGTAAATTTATAATGGGCAGCTCTTTTATTTATTACCTTTAGTGTTTACATGCTTTCGATTTTCATAGCAGTTTCAATAAATTGCTAAAAGGCCCCAAAGAATTCAGAGCATAGATAGTTCTAAGTTGGTCTTTCTTCCACAATATTCATGTATTTGACCTCAATCTAATGGAGATTTATTATTGGTCTGCTCTAGCCATTCACTGGTATGTTTGAACATTGCAGGACTAGTTCTTATAAACTGGGGTATTTTGGGTTACTTCAGGCTTATAAACTGAGTTCTAAGGGTTTCAATAGCCAAAGGACTAACATATGACAGAATGCTACTGCCACTATTGCAGAATGTATAAACCCACAAATCATGGCTAATACCAAGCAGAGCTTCTTCTGACCTTGAAGAACTACATTGTCTTATCAGTCTTGGATGCTAAGCACACACATATATAAGAAAAGAAGGGAGATACTGTTTAGGACTTCATTTCTTAGCACATGCAGTAGTGGTTTATGACAAACACCAACAATCTTCTGCCATTTATCACCCTCATTTATGAGACAGTAATGTCTGTGTATAAATAGTTCTCTGTATAATAGGTCTTGTTTTTCATTTTTAACTCTGAAGGAAATAGTGGAAAATGTGTGGGAATGAAATGAGGTCCTTGATCCAAGACATGATACTATAACTGTTTGTTTTATGAACTTGTATAACTTTACAACACTCTCATAACTTTTATTTCCTCATCGGTAGAATGGAAAAGTATTCTTTTTGTTGTTATTGAGAGGATTAAATGATGTAGAAAAGTGAAGATTCTTTTTAATACATAAAGTCACCTAGAAATTAAAATTTTCATTTCTTTGGCTTCAATGATCTAGTTGAAGCTCCATCTTTCTGTTTTCATCTTTATCTAGCCCCCAGTTTAAGCCCTTCCTACTCACAACCAAGCTAGTGTGTTCATGTGACAGGCCAACGCAGAAGCAGATACAATGGCAGAAGATTTGTCATCTCAACTGTAATGTGCTGACTCCCACTCCTACCTATCTTTTGTTTGTGAATTGGAAAGCGATAGTTTCACCACCTCAGAGCAAGTAAACCAGCATTAGTATTCACCTGCACAGTTCAAATCTCTTTTGTGCCTGTCTAGCTATGTTGCCTTTGGGAATACAAGAACTCTTTCAGAATCATATTCTTTACATACAAAGTGAGTAATTACACGTTTTTCATAGATTTGTTTTCCTCATTTGTGACGATGATAACTTACAGGGATTAAAATAAATGTTGAGTAATTTATTGGCTTCCATGGTATGCATTATATTGACATTTTGGGTCTTTGTTTTTTGAAGTTTCTGGCAGAGGAGATATTACTAAATGTTCTGTTTAATAAATCAGCTTACAAAGAAGTTTTGGGATTCTGTTAATGAAATATAACCTACAATGATCATTGACTTTCTCTTTATTTAAATTAAATAAATGGCAAACATCTTCATTTCCTTTTACCCTTCTCACACACACACAGGCATGCACAAACACACACTCAAACTTCTGCGCACATGCACATACTTACTTCGTGTGTTTGGTTTTTAGCACAGATGGATATTGTTTTACAATGATAGAAGAAGATGATTCTGGGATGCCTGTGGTCACGTCTGGATGTCTAGGACTAGAAGGCTCTGATTTTCAGTGCCGGGTAAGGAAGATAACATGATTCAACTTTGTATTTTTGTTTTTTCAAAGAGGGGGTAGGTCTTAAGCAGTTGGGAATCAAGCAGAACAACGAAGTTGTTTTTCTTGACTAGCCTGGTTTTAGTAACTTGGAATATTATTTGAAAATCCTTATTATCTTAATTTTCACTTTGAAATCAAATATTTATTCTCTTTAGTTTTATTAAATTCTTGCTTTTGCACTATTAGATCATCTTGCTCAAGTTTCTCACTGAGTTAACAGGCTTTTCCCCCCATTTATATTGTGCACACTAGTTATTACAATGCAGTATTGATTTTATTGAAATGCAAAGTTACAGTAAAATGTTAGATGGTTAATTTGAAAGAAATTACTTTAAAAAAAAAAACCTTTCAAGAAATTATCAGAATTTTAATGCGTTATCTAAATAATGTTAATTTTTAAGTTTTAGATTATGTGACTTTGATATTTGAGGGAATATAATAATAGGTCTTTGTATTCACTATTAGGACACACCCATTCCTCATCAAAGAAGATCAATTGAATGCTGCACAGAGCGGAATGAATGTAATAAAGATCTACACCCTACACTACCACCTCTGAAAAACAGAGGTAAGGAGAGGAAGGGGCTGGAAAAACTTTAGGCATAAGGAAAATGAAAACTTGGATTATTCTTTCTCTTCTTAATGAATCTACCTGTGCTGTTGTCTTCTGCAAGAACAGAGGTGTGAGGCAAGATGAGACAATGAAATCATCATTCAAGGGTGTGTAATTCTTAGGGAAAAAAAAAAATCCATGACTTCATTCTTGTAATCTTGTAACTTCTTCCCAACTCCTTTCAGAAAAGCAACAAGTCCTAATAAGATTCATAATAATTTGTATCAAAAATTCAGTTTTTTTCCCAAAAATCCAGTTTTTTTTTTCCAATCAAAATGCTAGGCGTAAAGGATACAGAAATAAAAATAAATAAATAAATTCTTGCTCTCAAGACTTGCACACTAGGAAGTGAGAGAGAACTATGTAAATAAATTATATATTGGTCAGGAGTATCTCAGTAACAGAGTTGGATTATAAAGTATCAAGTATTAAGAGCACAAAAGAGTGAGTAGCTTACTCTTTCTGTGGTGGGTGAATGTCTGAATAGCTTCATAGAATAATAGTTGAATCAGAGTTTAAGTGGATAAACCAGGAACAAAAATTAAAATGTCCATGATAAGCCAAGTATTATATTAAATGTTACATTAATTTACACATTTAAATCTAACAAACCACCTTATGAGGTGTTTAGAGGTTATTATTTTCCACTTACAGAGGAAGAAATCTCAATAGAGATGGTAATTAACTTTCCCAAGTTTGCAGAGCCCATAAGCAGCAGTGACTCTAAACAGAAGCAATACGTCCAGAGGTTCAGTTTGTAATATTTGTGAAGCTTCTATAAAATTCTGCTATATTAAACCACATGACTAGTGGCAAAGATGACATGATAAAGTTGTCTAACCTCGCTTTTCAAAGTGGTTCCTAGACCAGCAGCATCAGTATCACTTTGATCTCCTTGGAAATCTGGAACCATGGGTCCCACCTGAAACGAAATTTACACTGACTTTAGATTTAGACTACTAAACCTGCATTTTTAATAATATGAATTAAGTGATTTACACACATAATGAAATTCAGTTTAAAAGGACAGGGCCTACCTGTGGATGTTGCTAGTGTCATTTTTGCCTTAGCATATAAGTTCAATAGTAATTTGTTCAAAGAGAAGTCCTCTGTTGTCAAATTGTTGTAAATATCCCCCGAGTTTACTTTCCGTTTTTCAAATTATTTCCTTGTAAACCAGTTGCAAAAAGTAGGCAGTCTATTGATGGCATTTTTCCCCTGTTAGTGTGATTCTTTAATATTTGCTTTCTTTTCATTTACTTTGTTATGCATACTGTCACCTCTCAGGAGGCTGAGTTCAGAGTGGTGCTGGAGGAGAGGGATTACTAAATCCAAATGGGCTGGAGCAATGAGAAGCCCAGAGGGACTGCACCCTATGACTCTAGAGGGGCAGGTCAAGGTGGTGAGCCCCTTCCAAGGGAGTCTGTTATTTATTAGAATCAGGTGAAAAGTAAGGTTCAAAGGAGGTGAGCAAACATGTAGGGAATGTGCCTGTGTGGGGATGTGTAACTAGGGACAGGCTAGGCAGGGTCACATGACCAGGGACTATTGTCTGGGGGGGGGCTCCAATCAAAGCCCTTTCTAAGCCCTTTCTAAGAATAGAGCCCAAGCTCTATTATTGCTTAACTTTCTGTTAATTTTAGAAGTAAGGTATTTTAGCTGATTTTGCTAATCTGACCATATCTTCTGCCCACTGCTTTTCAGTAGATACAGGCTTCCCAGTGTGTTTCTTATTCCAAGACTTTACCCAGTAGTCAGAGGCCTCCTGCCTGCCTTTTTGCTTAGCTGACAGACAAGAACTCTGGACACCTAGACAATAGCCTGAGAATAAGGAGGGCTGGAGATTCCACACAGCATATGATTCTTGCATGTTAAATTATAGCTTACATAGACTTTCGTAACTATGTGTATTTTAATTTTTTGAATAGTTGTATATAGTTGTTCTCCCCATTGCAAATACAAAGGAAACAGAAATGTATTTTCTCAGGTTGTGTAAGTTGTGACGACAGTGAACTATGGTGAAGGGTTGCTGGTGCCTTGGTGGTGGATGTGGAATGGTAGCATACACCTGAAGAGGTGTGAACCTTTTCCCCTGAATTGTACACAGTTTTGTAAATCAGTGTTACCACAGAAAAATTTAAAACAATCAGACAACGTTTGACTGACAAAGAAATGCAATCAGACAACATTTGTTGTACTGCTATAGCAGCTTATGTGTTGGTGGTAGGGGAGAAAGGAAGGTGAGGAATGCCTAGAGATCAAAGTAGAACTACTACATTCTAGAATCTTCCCTAAAGTAGAAAAAGTTTTTCACATGCAATGGAAGTGATGAAATCTAAAAATAGCAAGGTTTAAGAGAATACTGATACTCCTTTCAAATGCTGAAAAAGCTGCAGTACCTTGTTGTCCCATAGATGGAGTCAGATTCTAGTTAGTACCAGGGCAGTGAGGTAGGAATATGCGCATGTTGGTATTGTAGGCACCTCAGAATATAGTAGAATATTGTCCAAACGCCTGAGAGAAGTTACTTGGAGAAAGACAGTAACAGTGAGCAGACAGGTCTTCAGTTTACTGCACTATAGGAAAGAGGGTACTAGAGTGGCTGGTGGCTTATGCTGATGATTATACAAAGTAGCAGGCATGAGTGGATTTTGGTGACATTAAGGTTCACTGCTTTGAACTCTAAGAACCCCCAGTTAGCACTTAGGTGAGGTCTCTGTACATTTCACCTTACCCTTTTGGCACAGTCATTTTGAGGTCTAATAAAAATTTCTGCAGGTTGGTTAGAGAATAGTAGCCTTTATGGTGCTGCTGCTTTTTTTTTTTTTTCCTTCAACATATGCAGCATATGCTTAGTATTTTGTTGGTTACTGAACATTAGTTATTTTGGTAAGAAACATTTGAGTGCCATATTACATGTGCACATATCTATGTGTATATGCATCTATACATATATTTATGCTCACAGTGTATATTATGTTTTGGTATGAAATACAACATATAAAGTAACGATGGTTTTGGAACTATTTTCTTGAAATTTTCAGTTTTAATTTTTTTTTCCCGTACACAGGACCAACTCTAACTTTTGTAGGTATAGTAGCAGTAGGATAAAGGGAACTCCACAAGCCTAATATTTAAACCTCATAAATCAATATAGAATCAATATAGAAGGGTGGCAAATTAAATACATTCTTTAACTGAACTATATTTTCATAATAATGGAAATAGTGACTTGGCATTTAACATGTTTAAACTACTGACACTTGTTTAGTGTGGGGTGTGAGTGATGGAGAAAATCCATTCTCAGTTTTATCAGCACAGTGAGGGACTTTATGTATGTATATAGTTACCCAAGCCCTCTGAACTCTATACACATCTTGTCACAACTACTGCTTGACTAGTTCTTGGCCCAACTTCCAGAGGATGTGGTAGAGAAGAGGACCTCAGTTCCCAGACACAGACCGGAGGCGGGGGGGTGTTCATCTAAGCAAAGAATTCCAGGTTCCAGGGCAGTGGTCATTTGTTTAAATGGTAAATGGGATATAATAGGTTCTTGGTGACCCATCCCCAGGGTCCTGCAAGGAAAGGATCAAAAGTGGAGAGGACTGGTGCAGGACCTGGAAAGCTGGAGCCCAAGCCAACTTTCAGGCCAAAACGGTGATTTGATGAGGGAAGTCATCTTAATGATATTTGTTAATATGAATTGAAATTATTACTTACACTGACTCTTTTCTAAGTACTTTACATGCACTACCTGATTCAATCCTCATTGTAGCCCAGTGAGGAAAGCACTATTCTTATTGTGTTTCACAGTCATTAAAGCTGAAGGATAGCATGGTTAATACTGTACAAAGGTTACAACTAAGTAGTAAAGATAGGAAATGGGTCTATGATATCATCTCACTGAATCTATTTAAATTTATAAATAACATTCTCAAAAATACTTTATCTATTTAAGACTCAGAAAATTCACTGAAAAATCATTGAGAAGTGAACTTAAAGTTTAGTTAAAGAGAGATTTATTACAGAAGTTATTCAGACTAAGGTCCTGGACCCATGAGCGACTGTCATTAGATTTTTTGAGTGATTAACCTGCTCTGAAAGTTTGGCCTCAGTTTACAGTATAGTTACATATACATAATAAAATACATAATTTTTCTTCAATGGAAAGTGTTACTAGATAATTTCTAATGTTTTCTGTTAACTGCAGAGTAAGTTTCTAACATTTGAAATTGTTAATGGTAAAAGAGAAACACTGTTTATAACGTCAAAGCAACTTTTTTGATCTTACAAAATCAACTTAGTTATAGATATTTGTGTGCATGGTAAGATACAAGGGTCAGAGTATATTTGAATCTCTTATTCTGCAGATGTGAATGTGCAGTCAGGCTGTTAATGTTTTTTCGTTCCAGCAGCTCATAAACATGACAACAGCAGTGAACTTGGAATGTGGGCTGTTCTGGGAGTTTCCTCACTTCTTACCACAAGGCTTCCTTACAGCAAGCAAAGGTTATTATTTTGTTGACTTCCACTTCTGAGGTGGCCCTGACATAGTCAAGCCAGAGGAGGCATTTCCAGTGGAATTCTTTGTTTTTCAGTGTTTAGACATTTCATATAATAATTGATAATATAATTTCTTCAGTCTTGTGTGTATTTTGCTTCCCCACACAATTAGATTTTCTCAGACACATGGTTTTTACTCTTAAGGTATGTAATTAGGTTGCTTCCTTTATACATCTTTCTTTTTCTCCTTCTGTCTAATTTAACATTTGTTAGTTCCAGCTGTGTACTAGTATAGCAGGCTCTAAAACTGAGGTGCATACCAGCGCCTTCCAGAGGTTCTGATGCATTAGATCTGTATGTGCTATAATAATTAGCATGTCTAAATAAAACCAATTTAGGAAGCTTTGCATTCAGAAAGTGGGTCCATGGGTTACCTTTAGGAAACGTTTTGTCAGAACTTCTTTCCAGTAGCACATAGTAACTTTTGCCAGGAGACAGAGGCATCAGTTACATTTAAAAGGGCAAGTTTATTATAAAAAGAGAGAGAAGATTAAAGCCTATTTGCATAAGCTAAGCGGGCATAAAGAGTTGTCCCCAGAAAGGACAAGTCTGTTAAGAGAAGCTACATAGTCCCAGGCAGACAGCCTTGGAAGGAGAGCTTGCCTCAGCTGCTTTGCAGAGGGAGACGGTTTACAGAAAGAAGCCCCCACATTATCACAGGTGGGCAGCAAAGGGAGAAAGTTGGTAATGAGGAGCACTTGTGTAAATACAGATGGGCAGGTATGGCACTGATACAGGCTTATTCTCTTTGGAAGGGGCTTTTTTTTTCTTTTGTGTTGTTGACGTTTATTAGCCTAATTTGTTAGTTGAAATCTGAAAGGATCTGAAGGGATTCTGAGCAGGACCAGTGAGTCTCCTTAGTGGCCCTCAGTCTCCATGTCCCCACCTCGAGATACTTTCTGTTTTCTGTTAATTTTTCATGGCAGTCAGAGACTTGCTATACATCCGTTGCCCTTGGACCCTTGATCCTTGGCCCTAAAGGTTTTAATTTCTATAGCTGGTTTAAAGACTGTTCATCACTTCTACCCCCACCTCTTTGTAGCACATGATTCAAATCTTATGATGCCTCTTTTCCAGTTGCTTACTTTTGTCCTCTATCATAAGGAGTTCTCAGGTGAGGCTAAAGTTTTTGATCCAGACCACATTTTTGGAATTCCTATACCAGCTGTTCCTTAGTAGATTATATTAATTCAACTATCCATATTTTTTTTGTTCTTATTCCTGAACAGTTGCTCTTCCAAAAAAATTTTAATTAACCTTATCACTAATGATCTGTCTTACTAGGTGCAAAATAACAGGCTTAGGTGAAATTCTTTTAATAGAGATCAGAGAATTACCTAGTATGGAGTAGTCACCTACAAATAAATTTTATTAGAAGCAAAAAAATAAGCAGCTTAAAAAAAATTTTTTTCCTGATCTGGTATTTTCTGGATCTCATTTTTTCAATATTGGTGAATTTAGCAAAAAATTAGTGATATATAATTGTGTTCAACAAATATTAATCAATATATACTGAATTATATCCATGAAATTTTGTCATTGTCTATTTTTAAAAAAAACGGTGGAAATATGAATGATAGTGAGAATGTTACTGAATACCAGTCTAAATTTTCCTTAACCAATGAAAGGAAACAGACTTCGAAGAGAAGCAAATTGGTTTAATTTGTTGACAAAGTGAGGAAGGATAATTATAGGACTTCCAAAGTAAAAATATTCTTACTCAGTTAAAAATATTTTCTCAACAACTTACATGTTTAAAGTGCTATCATATGCATATTGCCAAATGCAAATTAAGCCGCACAGATATTTATTCAGTGAAACATCGCCATAGTTGCTACAACAGACCAAATATATAGCAATACTGGGTTAGAATGCAAAGACAAGAACAAGCATTTCCCTCTGATGCATATATTAGGCACATGACAATCATCTGAAGGAATTTCCTTGCTAGGAAGTAGCTCTGACTTTTCTAGAAGTGTTCAGTTCCTAATTACTTAGATTTCTAGTACCTTTGTATTTGAGACAGATAAAAGGAATTTAGAGATAATCTTTTTTAACTCAGTAATCATAAAAATTATGTATTAATCTGGTTGGTTATCAGGAGATACAATTCTAAGCATTTTATTTTTGAAAATAGAGTATTATTGTTTTGTTCTTACAGTGAATTTATTTCTAGATTGCCGTAAAAAGCAGTACCAATATATGATGAAAGTAAATTACTGATTCAGTAATATTTGTTGAATGAAATCCTCTGAAGACAATACATGTTGTACTCCCTTGATAGAAAGATGCCTCCAGTTTACCCATGATTTTCACATGTAGAACAAGTGTGAAAATATCTTTGCAAACATGGTTATTTCCAATATTCTTTCAATTTCTACATATGATTTTTTTCTTCTATTTTTTAGGAATTATGAACCACAGTGTAGCCTTGTACAAAGTTACACATTTGAGGCAGATGCAAGTCACTTAATCACCAGAGAGGTGCCAAGTAGTAACAAAACGCTATTTTGTTAGGAAACCACTGGAAGACTTTTGTTAGGAAGGCTTCTTTTCTTTCTTTTTTTAAATTTTATTTAGATAATTTACCTATATATGTATATTTCACATCACTGTAATTCCCATGGGTTCCCTACCACCTCCCTTCCTTGACAGCTCCCACTTGCCCTCCCTTCCCACTGTGTACTTTAGTTCTATTGTTAGCTTGTTTTGACTTTTCCTCTTGACCTTTTGTTTTCTTTTGTTTTTCTATGTTCCATATATTAGTGAAACCATTGGTTTCTATCTTTTTCTTTCTGACTTGTTTATCCTAATATGATTTCTTCTAGGTACACCCATGTTATCATAAATTCATCAAATTTGTCATTTCTAATTGATGAGTAATATTCCATTGTGTATGTATACCACATCTTTTTCATCCACTCATCTGCTTTAGGGCATTTGGAGCGTTTCCATGTCCTTGCAGTTATAAATGGTGCTGCAATAAACATCTGAGCACAGGTGTCCCATCCCTTTGTACAAGCATTGAGGTCTCCTTTGGGTAGATTCCCAGAAGAGCGATTGCTGGGTCAAATGGTAGTTCCATTTTCATTAGTTTGAGGGTTCTACCTGCTTTCCATAGTGACTGGACCAGTTTACATTCCCACCACCAGTGTAAGAGTGTTCCTTTCTCTTTCTCTCTGCATCCACACCAGCACTTGTTTTTTTTTTTTTTCATGTGGGCCATTCTTGCTGGTGTAAGATGGCATCTCAATGTGGTTTTGATTTGCATTCCCCTAATTGCTAGTGATGTTAGCATTTTTTCATGTGCCTGTTGGCCATTTGTATTTCCTCTTTGGAGAAGTGTCTTTTTGTTCTTTTCCCTGTTTTGATTGGGCTTCTTGTTTTGTTTTTGTTTAGTTGTGTGAGTTTCCTGTGGATCTTCATTATTAAACCCTTATCACCCTTGTGGAGGGCAAATTTTTTTTACATTTGTTTGGGCTTCTTTTTGTTTTGTCTGCTGTCTCGTTTGCTGTACAGAGACTTTTTGGTTTGATGTAGTCCGATCTGTTTATGTTTTCATTCATTTTTTTTGCCATCTGTAGATGTGTACAGAAAGGGATTTCTGAATTGTAATTTGTGGAAGGCTTCTTTGTTACTTGCCTCTCATAGTGAACCTAACTTCCCTGGACAATCATTATTATGATTCCCTGAGCTATGAAAGTGACAGTGCAGGTAGAAAGAAGTTTTCCAGAGAGAAACTTTGGGCTCAGTTCTTTCCCCTATATTGTGTCTGTGTTTGCTTTCAGGGATCCTGGCAGTGACTTGAATGTTTAAACTGTTAATGCTCTGAGAGCACAAGTAATGGCAGATTAAATCCTGGCCAAAAGAAACAAAAGGTTTATTGATAAGAATCAAACACTAATGACAGAAGACTAGGGGGTAGTAGATGAGGCTGTAGGGTATAGGATTATTGAGTCAAAGAAAAGGAAAATAGGAAGGTAATGTTATCCTTACCAAACATTAGAGTATAATAGAGGATTATGGGTGGTTGGGTGGTAGGTGTGGTGTGATAACATACATATGAATAGATGTGAACCCTAAATCATAAAAGTAAAACAAGGGGTGTGACTTGATGGCAAAGATATTATCCCTTAGATCCTCTGTGATCTCCATTCTCTCAATTAGAAATCTAATAAGATGAGTAATAAATGTAGTATTCCTACAATTCAGTGTGTTTTTGCATTTACATGGAAAAGTGAAAGGAAATGAGATTGTGAGTTTAGCAAAATTTTATCACTTGAATGAAAAAGTTGCCTGTATTCTTATTCTGACAATATGTTGGTCTCATGTGGTTTGTGTTTTTAGTTTTAATTTGAGAATCCAAAATTCTTGTTGAATTTCTTAGGCTTTCTACTTTTGTTATTCTTAATATTGGTAATACATTTAACTTTCTAGTGGCAATCTTGGTACATAGGTGTGCCCTGGTATTTGTATGCCTTTGAGTGTGTAAGCACTAAATTACCCTCTCACTGGTGAATGTGCTGTGTTCACCTTGAGTTTATTATTTACTTTGTAACATATGAAGGGAAAATTCATTTAAACAATTCATTGTATGAAATCTTACCCTGTTTGACTTTAGGAAACTACAGATTATTTCGGATTCAAAAAGCAACACTTTTCAGACAATGCTTGTGCTAATGATAAATAATTCCTGTTAATGTTAAACTATGAATGACTTTGGAAATTATATTATAAAGATTCAGATTGTGAACTTCATTTTCTTCGTTTTGGCAATGTTTCTGAATTTATTTAGTATAAAACATTTTATTAGTCCCTCATTTAGTCTTCATAGATTGATATTTTGCAAGTAGCATAGAGCATTTATATTTAATCTGTGTTTTAGATCACTACATGTATAAAACATTGACCATCAACAAGACTAAAGCAAGAAGTTAGTATTTGAATTTGTAGATTTTAGTTTATGATAAGTAATTAAAACTTTAAGTGGAATAGTTCAGGTGAGATTTATTTTAGATGTGTCTTTTATGGTATTTTCCTAATTTTGATTTTGATGTTAACACTATGTAAGACAATGTCATCGTACTTAGGACAGGTGTGTATGAGCAGGAGTATTCAGCCTGGAACTTCAAATGATTCACAAAATCAAGCACACATAGAAATAAATATAGGTGTATATATATATATATATATATATTATATATACTATATGTTATATATATAATATAGAGAAAGATAGGCACACATGGAGAAAGCAAGAGAGTAGAGGTAAATAAGAAAAAAATTTTAATTGGAAATTCACTGTGAAGGTGAAATAGAAGCTGTTGCAATTATTTAAAAGGTATTCTTATAACATGAGACAATTCCTTGAAACACTCATTATTTGAACTAGTAATTCTACATTTAGAAATACAGATTAAGGAAATAATCATTCATATAAGATATATTGTAGAGTTTTTAGCACCGAATTGTATATATGATAGCAGAGATGTAGCAAAATCTTTGCAATCTCCTAAATATACAGAAAATTGACTTTCTAAATAGAATGTATCTATGTTATTATTTTGGACAATGTTCCATTTTTTAAAATTAAAAGAATGTATATTAGAAAGCCTTTTTGTTGTGATAAAACACATGTAACAGAATTTATCATCAAAGTATACTAAGTGTATATAGTTCTATGGTATTAACTATGTTCATAATATGCAAAAATCGCCAAGATCCATCCCCATTGTACTTTTCTTCTTATATGACTTTAGTTCTGTGCCCATTAGGATTTCATCCCCATTTCCACTTTTCCTAGTTCTTAGAATCTAACAGTCTACTTTTGGTCTTTAAGTTTTGATTACATTAAGCAGCTGATGTAAGTGTAATAAAACAGTGTTTGTCTTTCCATTAATTAGCTTATTTCACTTAACATGATGTCTTTATGATTGAGCCTTATTGTAGCACATATCAGAATTTCCTTCTTTTTCAATGGTAAATTATATCCTGTAGTATACACATTATCTCACATTTTGTTTATTCATCTTCATCTGTTGTTGGTAGGCATTTGATTACTCTCATGTTTTACCTACTGAGAACATGGGTGGATATCATGCTTTTTAATGTGAAATACTTTTTGTTCATTGATATGATAGTACAAAGGTATACACTGTTAGTAGTGGTTTTCCTAAATAGCAATGTAGTGATAATTTATTTCATGTTCATACTTACCAGTTTTTCTTGATGGAAATATACTAATTTTGATTAAAACAAGTTGTATTTGGTGTGATAAGCTTTTTAGTCAAAATATTTTAGGGAACAAAAAAGTTAAAATTATGCAGCACAGATGGAAAACCTCTTGGTCATAACAACCAAAGTCATAAATTACAATAATATCTTTAAAATAATTAATAGTAATTCTCTCATGAATATATATGTATATCATGCCTTTTGTAAGAATGGCACTGACTCTGTTACTGTATACTTTCTAATTTTAGTTTGGTTTTCTCAAAATATGTTCCAGAGACCATGGATATTGTAAATCACCTGGAATGATTGGAAATGAATTTTTAAAAAAAATCTCTGTAGTTAAAGTCAGTAATATGCATTTTAATTTTATCCAGATCATTGTTATTTATATTAAATTACACTACAAGTAAATATGATGTATCAAGGACTGGAGATAAAACAAAGTAAATAGTATTTAGTCATTTGCTCTGTAGCAATAATTCTTAACTAGGACATAAACAGTATTTTAAAATGTGATGCATTTATTGAAACTTAAGCCATGTTTTTTGAAGCACTTCTTTATTTAAAGTTATACACTCCTCTATATCCTCTATATTCTATATATTAGTCACATTTGAAGACTATTTTTTCTTTGCCCCATCATAATAGGCTGTGTGTTTTATCTACAATCATGTAGATTAGTTTTACATTAATTTCATGATACAGAACTACCTATTCATATATTAGGAGTCTTGATCAATTTGTAGTTGCTTATATTCTGTGCTTCTATCTTATATTAGTCTCAGTCCTTCCAGAGGTAACAGTTCCAAGAAGTTCTTCTAGGAATGTCTGTTCTTGAAGTGAGTGCCTAGAACAGTGATGATTCATGGCATTTGAACCTACTTAATTTTGAATTATTTGGCTCATTAAAAGGATCTCTCACATCTTACATATGGAGTTTATTAACAAGCATTTTTTCGGGAAGGATTACTTAGTGAAAATATTCTCCATATAATGGCTTTCTTTACTTTTTGATTTCAGATTTTGTTGATGGACCTATACACCACAAGGCCTTACTTATATCAGTGACTGTCTGTAGCTTGCTATTGGTCCTTATCATTTTATTCTGTTACTTCAGGTAAGTTTAAAACTTGTAGATATAAACTTTTGAGTTTTGATATTTTCTTAATAAAAGTATTTTTTAACATTTTACCATACCTTTCTTTGACTGAATTAGAATCTTTGAGTTCAACGATAATATCAGTGGCTATCTATAAAACTTCATTCCATTCAGGTTATATATAGATACCTATTTCATTCCACTACCAATATCAAAATCACCCAAGTTAGTTCCATCCCTTAGAGAAATTAGGCTAGTTTTGGAATACAAGAATTAGTTGCAACTGAGGTTTCATTTTATTTACAGCTTTGTTATCAGATAAAATAAATTCTTACTGTATTAAATGATGTTAATCACAGAATTATTTTAATCACTTAAGAACTTTTTTTCTAGTTTGGAAATATACAGAACTTTCAAATTATTATCTTTGCCATTTGGAATACTCACTTAGGACATTCTTCTGAAGATGGAAGATGACAAAACTGAATCATGTATTTCTAGTTGAAGACTATTTATTGACAAAGGTGTTTTAAAACATTTCTCATATATAAGTATATATTATTACTTATACATTAACTTAGATGAGAGTTGTAATATCTTATTTTCATTAGAGACATTCTTTAAAACATTTTTTAAAGAATAAATATTGGAGCATGCAGAAACATTAATGAAATGTAGCCTGTCTGATATATGCGATTGAAAGGAATAGAGAAGAAAAATGGTTGATAGTTGGGAATATATAAAAACTCGAAGCTTTCTTTAAAGAATAGGTTATCAAAGTAATTATGATTTGTATTTTGCAAACTGTCACTAAGCATAGTGCATACTAAATACTTAACTTTCATTGTATTTATATACAATATTTAGCTTGCTAAAATGAAATCTGCTGTGATTGCTATTTTATTTTCTATTTTTCCTTAATGATTTTAATTCGGTATCTAAAATTATCTTTCTCTGTGTATCTTTAGGTATAAAAGACAAGAAACCAGGCCTCGTTACAGCATTGGATTAGAGCAGGATGAGACATACATCCCTCCAGGAGAGTCGCTGAGAGACTTGATTGAGCAGTCCCAGAGCTCAGGAAGTGGATCAGGCCTCCCTCTGCTGGTAGGAGAAAAATATACTTGGAATTTGAAGAAAGGAAATGTTTTCTGAGATGAAATGTCCATAAATACAGGTTTCATTTTACTATAACAGGTAGGACAGTGAGCAAAGAGAAAGCAACACGCAATGCAGTCAAACCTTAGATTTTAGATACAGACTTCCGATAACATTTTGACATTTTGGGATAAGCTGATTGTTTTTTAATATAAGTGTATGGTTGCAGTCCAGACCCTCTGATGTTCTGATGAAAAGCAGGCTACAAAATTTTAAACAGAGTATTTTCCCTCTGTTTTCATTATGGATAGTGTTACTGCATTTTGCACTGACTTTTAAAGGCAGAGTATTAGAACCAAGGGATATCAGAATCCTATAAGTGTAGAAGGCTGCTTTTCAGCTGGGCAGTTCATGTTTCAGGGTGAAATAATGCCCTGAATTTCCATTCAGGAGAGGCTTCATTTTCTAATGGATAGCACTGCCAAAACTGAACAAAATCCATAATGATTCCCAAGACATTTGGCATTAATGAGAAAAATGTTTGCCTCTTTTATAGGCCATGCAAAAGATTCTTGAATCTAGGATGAAGACAGCAATTTTAATAAAAAGTGTTTTCCTTAGTAGAGTCTTCATTGATTTTTTCCTAATTTTTATAATCTTAGGATATGTTGTTTGCTTAATTCCTTTAAGTTACCTTTTACTTAGTATTAAAAATAACATTTTTTTAATCTCAAGATATAAAATCTTTATAACTTTTCTAACATAAACTTAGTATATCTAAAGCATGCAAATTAAAGAGTTTAGATATAATGTGTATCTATGAAGTCATTACTACAGTCTATGCCATGTACGTAACTATCACCACCAAACCTTTTGTCCTCTTGAGTTATTTACTATTGTTTTTTAACAATAAGAACACTGAGGATGGGATTGAATCTCAGCAAATTTTCAAGAATACAGTATCCGTCTGTATTAAACTGTAGGCACTGTGCTGTACAGTAGATCTCTTAGAATTATTCATCTCGCATAAATAAAACTCAGTGCTCTTTGACTGATAGCTACCTGTGAGGTCATAGACCAGACAATAAACAATTTGTGAAGTTATCCTTGCCAGATCTGTGCTACTTAGAATTTTTTTAATCACAAATTCTTACTAGCATTTTTCTTGATTGGTTATTCTTAGAATTTAATAAGTAGCAACTACAATTTTCACATTAAAAATAGGTACTATTTTTTTTAAAGAAGGGAAAATGCAAATATAAAACTCCTTTGGTGTTGAGTCAAATGCCTCTTTCTTTTAGTTCTTCTAACCCCATATTTATAATTTCTGAGGAATTCTCTCTCTGAAATCTTTGACCTTACTGTACTACTTCCCTGGATAGAACATTCTAATAGTCTAGTATCTAGAAAATGTTTTCTAAAAATTCTAGATGTTTTTAGAAATGTTTTCCTAGAATTTCTAGGAAATTCTAGTATTGTAGAATTTAGGAAATGTATTCCATAGTATTTATAAGTCTTCTCTCTTAGTGCTATGCATGACATGTAAGTGCAATCTTCCTGCCCAACTTTCTTCTCCCCATCTGCTTCCTGAGCTTCAGTCTTGAGAAACTGTTTCAGAAATATATGTTTTAAAGACTATATTTTGGTAAATATAATAACTTCTGGAGAGTACCTCAGACTTATTACTCAAGGCCATCACACACTTGACCTCAATGACAATTTATCTCAGACTAAGCCTGTCTATCTTTATAGTATTTTGCTTTTAATACCAGTGCAGCAGTTTAAAATAGTGTTATGATTGGCTCTAGTATATCTGTGTCTCTAGGTGGACTCACCTTAGGTGGTAACTCCAAGGACCACGCAGTAATTTGTTTTAAAAAACTTTCTGTTCCAAATTTAATGTCTGTAAAAATACTATGATTTCTATACTATGTAATCTACATGCCAAAGAAATAGCCATAGACTTGTAACATATAATAATGTAGAGCAACTAGATTTCCAGAGTTCCTATCCTGGCCAGAAACTGGTCTTTACATTATGATCTCATTTTATGCTCACAGCAACAATGTGAGGTAGCACAATAACTGTATCCCTGTACATCAGAGGACCTGAACCCAATAGGAGAAAGAGCTGCTGGTATAATGAGAAGCCACAATTCAACACAGACAGTCTGCTAGATTTTGTGTCACCAGCATTTGTGAGAAGTCATGTAAGTGTTAGTTAAATAAAACAAAGAATTGCATTTGATAGGGCTAGATGGGAAGAAGGATTCTATAAAACAGTAAAGAGAAAGTTACAGTATTACAGATTTCAGGTCTTGTTTTAAGATTTTATTTAAACTTAAAAATGTGGAAGTATGCCATATTCTCTCCAAATATTATCTGCCTCAACTTAGTGGTGATTTGTTACTTATTTCATTGATGTAAGGGGAAAATAAGTGTGTGTGTATAAACACATACATGGATCTACTTTTTACTAAGTGAATTTATCTATGAATTCTTCAAGGAAGGAATATTATAAGGTGTTTGTAAGTATTAAAATGTTTGTGTCTTCCTGTTTTTTATATATACACACCCATGTATGTACATATATATCATATATATTGATAGATTCATATAGCTAAATATATATTGTTAGGTATATAAACAATATATGGCATATTATGTAATACTTAGTATATACTACATAAATAGTAACAATATTTATTTATACTCTATTTACTTGGGCTTGAAAAGGGACAAAAGTTAACATAAAGGACCTTGTAAATGCTCTAACTTAACATCAAGCCCCTATAGTGAGGAATCTTAAATGAAAAATCTTTCCAGTATGCATTATTAACTCAGTCTTATTAAGCAAATTATTTTCAATAGCATATCTGCATGTCTGTGTATGTGTAACTGATTTAGGGACACAGAGAAGGACAGAGCATTACTTACAACTACATGATTTTTTGTGTCTATATATATACCTGGAGAAGCATTAGAGACTAGTGGCTATGCCAGTATTAGATAAGATGACATGTTTTGAATAACAATAATGCCTTATAAATCCTAATGCCCCAGTTATACCCAGTTCACATGATTCTTCTCTTTTTGGAACTATAATTACAGTGATTGTATCTTAGAGGCATTTTATTTATATAATCCAACTTTCAAAAGTTGTCAAAGAATGTAGAGTGGCAGTTTAGGTAGAACTTAGGTTCTTAGATGTTATAATAAATCTCAGTATGAGTATATTTTATATTTCTAACTATAATTTATAAATTAGTGATACTTGTTATCTGTGAGATAAGTGGTTTTTCTGTTGAGTGTTATCAATACACTTAGTATTTTAGTCAAATTATAAGAAGATAATCATTAGTAAAAGGAGCAGATTAAAGCTGTTAATGTTAGAAAATGTTGTGTAGATTTTTTGTAACATCAGTAAATTAAATATACACTTTTAAAAAATGAGTATGTATGGAGGAGGTGGAGAATAGCAAACAGGGCTGAGGAGAAGGCAGTGGGGTTGGTGGAGGTCTGTGTGCACGTTGGTTGTGAGAAAACTGGTGACAGCACCTGAGGGGAGAAATCCTTGTGTTTTGAAAAAAAGAAACAAATAAAATAGAATTGGAAAATAGAAATGTTAGTGCAACTTTGAGAAATTGGGATGTTTTGCCTTAAGAAGATATGTATGAAGCATATCATAGAAGTGTGTAAGCAAATAATTTTGACTGAACTGAATAAAGCCAAAATAATAAACAAAAAAATTAAAAATATATAAAATTCATATGGGAAACTTCCACCCGACTCACTAATTTAACTCTTTGTAGACTTGCCTCTCAGATACTTAGAGAGAGAGAGAGAGAGAGGAGAGAGAGGAGAGAGAGGAGAGAGAGAGAGAGACTATCTTTCTCCCAAAGTGTTCAATCTGATATCCATGTGTAAAGTCTGGCAATGGATATAAATTACCTTTTAAAGTGCTGTAATCAGCCATTATGCAAAAACAGAAGTCATCCTAACTGGTAAACATCAATTGTAGGTAAAACATTGGCACCCCCATCCTTCTGTCTTAGAGTCTTTTGTTGACAAAGTGAATTAAGGTTGTTAATCAGTTGACTTTGAGATGAAACAATTGAGTTTACCTGATAATGCAAAACATGTCTCCAATTTTCTGATCAATCCTATATCTGTGGTAGGTACTTTATGTATATCTTCCAAGCTATGTAATTTGTCACTGATCTTTAGCCTTTCAGTAATGAGTCTTAAAATATCTTAATAAAAATGCAAATAGTGTGAAGATAACCTAGTAAGAGATGTAGTAATCTTTGTGCAACTTAAAGTCCATGTTTCCTTTCTCTAACTTTTCAACATTCTCTTGGTTTAACATTCTCTTCAGTTATAATTTGTCCTGTCTGTTCAGTTATACCCAGTTCACATGATTCTTTCTTGTTTCCTGGTGACAGTTAGCTTTTTTACTTTAGAATATATGCAGACATTTCTTGATGATTGTTTATTTTTCATTATGTTTCAATTTTTTTTTCATATTTCCTACAGTGTTCCACAGAGTCTGAAACTTCTGCTATCTATAATCCAAAGGGTTAAATCTCTTTGTATTGTGTGTCTTTACTCTCACTTCTAGTGGCTGTTTCTTATGTTTAAAGAATTTACTCTATGGGATCATAACTCCTTTCTCCATCTCTTTTCTTCTTTCCCTCTCTCCCTCCCCTACTTGGGTTTCCTCTTTTTGTCCGTCTGTACTTATATATGATTAAGTTATATAATGTCAAGAGTTCTATACAGTATCCAGATTCTTACCATAGTGGTAGGGAAAAAAATCATTCTGCCAATGATCTCACCTGAGAAAAGTTTTCATTATTGTTGCTGGGAGCTGAAGTATGCTCCCTGCCCAGGGTAAATTTAGTGTCCTGTTAGTCTATGCACTGACAGTCCCAATTTAATGCTGCAGTTCTAGGTCTAGTTTATCCAGCTGTAGAGGTGTCAGTGTTTACTCTGGATCCCAGTGCTGGTATTATTCTTTGTCCAGAGCAACCTGACTTGCTATCTATGACTATGGATCATTCCCTGCTCTGTTTCCAATTCTCCCCTTCCTTTTTGTTCTCCCTCATTGCCCTTACTCCTTTATTCCTTGCTTTCATCCCTCCTTCTCTCCTTTTTCCTCTTTTCCCTGTCTGAAAATTATCTTTATTTCTTTGTGTACCCAGCAGCGCATTACAATTTTGTTTCTATTATATTTTATCCATGATCATGGGTATACTGTGTAAGTCCTTTTATGACATGCAAATCACACAGTTGTGGTGGAAATTAAAAGTGTTCTGTTCTGCTAATTACTCTAATTCTGTACACCATTTTTTTTCTCTCTGTGAAAATTGTAGGCAGAATGAGATATTTAATATCTCATTCTAAATGTATGACATTTCAGACATTTGGAATCTAAACTCAATCTCAAGTATGTCAAGACAACAGCATAAATTGATAAAAAGTTTATTATCTACATATGGAAAAACTAATGACAAATGTATTTTACATGTAGTAATCGTTTCTCCTCTGGCGAAAAAAAAGATTAAGCAAATCTGTATTCTGTAAGTACACTAACAGTGTGTTTGGGATTTAATAGGTCCAAAGAACTATAGCTAAGCAGATTCAGATGGTGAAACAGATTGGTAAAGGCCGTTATGGGGAAGTTTGGATGGGAAAGTGGCGTGGCGAAAAGGTGGCTGTGAAAGTGTTCTTCACCACCGAGGAAGCCAGCTGGTTCCGAGAGACAGAAATATATCAGACAGTGTTGATGAGGCATGAAAACATTTTAGGTGAGTAAAAGTCCATATAGTGATGTTCAGGGTTTTCTAACTTTCCTCTAGTTTTCTGTTAATGTCTTCGTATTATCAATGTCTTCATTTGTCCAGACCTAGATAGGTCTAGGATGTCTTGTAAGTACATGCACAGTTTATCCTTGAATGAGCCAAGAATGTCATAAGCTTCTAATGAGAGACCTCATAGGAAGAATGACTAAGACACTTCTAAGAATTTTTTTCTTCAGAGGCAGGAAATGCAAGTATAATACCAGGATTTCTTAGGGATTTGAAAGAACACATTTGTGTTTAAATGTTGTGAATGATTGTAGGGATTTTATCTGCCAAGTTTATTGGGTCGATATCAGTAGTTGGTTTCCTTCTTTTCTGAAGTTAGAAATGATCTAGTTGATCATTCAGTGGCAAGAGTGCTAGCTAATCATGGTGTATGTGCTTTGACTTATATGGTTACACAAAGTGCCTTGAAACTACAACACCCCAAACTGTTTACTGTTAACTTGAAGGTAATTTAAGTATCAACTGCTGACGAGAAAGGCTTATGTTTTCAGGTAAAGGCTCTTAATATTTCTCTGCCCCCACTGTTTTGATAGCCATGGTTGGAATAAATAATTTAATACTGACATAGGAATAATCATAAAACTGAAAGAAATGCTAAAGAAAAGGCACCTAAGACAAAGAATGTTATTTGAGCATATGAATTATTTCTGATAATAGCAGAAAAGCACTAACTACAAACCTTTTTGTCTTTTTTTCTTCATTTCATTCATTTTAGGATTCATCGCTGCAGATATCAAAGGCACAGGATCTTGGACCCAGCTATATCTAATCACAGATTACCATGAAAATGGCTCCCTCTATGATTACCTAAAATCCACCACCCTAGACACTAAGTCGATGCTGAAGCTAGCCTATTCTTCTGTCAGTGGTTTATGTCATTTGCACACGGAAATCTTTAGTACGCAAGGTAAACCAGCAATAGCACATCGAGATCTGAAAAGTAAGAACATTCTGGTGAAGAAAAATGGAACTTGTTGCATAGCTGACCTGGGTCTGGCTGTTAAATTTATTAGGTTAGTATCAAGGTCAACAAATTTACTTTCATGATTCTTTCCTGTCACATTTTACAGACTATACATAAGTACCTCTAAGAAATTTAACAGAGAAAGAATTTTGGCTTTTCTTTGGAGAGAAAAAGAACATTTTATAGAACACACAATGTTTGCTAGGGAGCAAATGACTGGGATTATGTGGTCAGAATTCTGGATAACATTTATAAATAGGTGAAAGTTTCAGGAGATGTCTACAGATCATATTGTGTAAGGCAATGTTTTGTGTGGTCGTAGAATGATAACTTAGTAGGGCCTTTATGAGAAATAGTGAAAACTAATAAGACATAGCTAGTAGTCACTATTACTGTTCTGTATTATGTAAAGTAGTGAATATAACACTAAAAATATAACTGGCATGTTATAGAATAGTGATTCTCAGATCCCTGGGCACTCCATTGAGTAAGGTCAGTGGATTCTGCCAATAGTTAGGGCTCTATTTCTTGCTCTAATCAGAGAATATTTTGTTTTTTGATAATTTCACTAGCTGAATGGCTCCTCTGCTTTGAAAATGAACAAAATGAGTTTGCAAACCAGTGATTTAGAGAGATAATCATAGAACTCACTTTTTAAATTCTGAGTTTAGTCTTAGCCTTTATTAAATTATTTGCTCCTCTTATAGGTTTTATCCCAACAATGAATCTGTAGAGTATGGAGAAGGGCACAAAGGAAAAAGTCAAAGAGATGATTATATATATATATATATATATATATATTATACCTCTCCAGAAAAGTTTTATGAATTGGTATTTTCACCTAGGAGTAAAGACTGAGGTATAGTTTAATAATAGGCCCCAAATATATGAAGGTCTTCACATTTAGATGATAGCAAATTAAATTTCTCAACCTTTAAAAATAAAGCAGGAGAAAATGATTTGGATTATAGATTTAAATTAGAAATATGTACCCCCTGCCAATAAAGATTATTAAAGCCTCTCGCTCTTGATTTTTTTTGAGTACAGTCTTTTTCAAGTCTTCTCTAAAAGTTTTCCCAAAATGCTTTTCAAATTAACAGCCTCTCTCTTCTCCCCTTTAAGATCCTCTAGAATTCCAAAGAGTACTCTGCCTTTACAATCCAGTCATAAAACCTAATGACTTGTTTTCCACGTCCCTGAAACTCCTTTATTAAGGACATCACTGGTCTTTGTCACCAGAGGTTTTTCTTGTCATTCCACTATCACAGCACCCACATCTAATGTGGTGCACCTGTATTTTAGGTTGACCTTCTTCCTCACCATGGGTTCTATTTTTTTTTTTTTTAACTTTTAAATATTGCCCAACTGTTGGATGAATTTCCTGCTGTGTATGCTTTAACTGCCTACTTTTCAGTTTTCTTGGTTCATTCTAAACTATCACATGTTCAGCATTCCTTTTTTTTCCCTCAAGATTTTACTAAATTTAATGATTTTTGTCTCTATGATATACCCACTTGAACTTGGCCAGTTTGGGTCCTCTATGCCATTTTTTTCTTAAGTCACTTTCTAAATCACCCATCCAGCAGTAGGAACATCCTCTTCTCCAGTCCTCTAGTAATTTCTTTCTCTTGTATGCTTGATAGAATGATGCTTTTTGTACATATCTTTCCTGTTAGTCATTGGACTTCTTGAGAGTTGGATTCATATCAAATTAATTAATCTATTTACCATTCATCATGGTGTAGTGATTTACCCATTAAAGGTATTACAACATTGTTTTGAATGAAAAAGTTGGCAATATCAAAGGAATTGTTAACTGGTCTTTTTTTTTCTCCCAATTATGTTTATTATGGTAAAGTTGGTTTACATATTTGTATTTGACTTTGGGGATTTTAGGTTCAAAACTCTACAATATTTTCACACCATCCCCACCTGATCAGTACCCCAAAAATCCCCCACTATGTCATTCTTTTTTTATAGAACTTAAGACAGTAAAGAAAAATACTATATTTCTGGAACTTAGTTCTATAAATGTAGGAGGAATGAGTTAAATGACCTTCAATTTCATGTAAACCCCTATTCTAAGAAGTGGAGGGGATACTTTAAGGGATTTAGACATTTGGTGTAAATTGACTTAACAGGAAAAGAAAGATGAGGACACTAGCTCACATGCAACTGTGGTGACTGTTGGAGGAGCAAACCTCATATGACTGAAGAGTAACCATGGAACCATTTACCTTTTGGGCTCTCAACTTCCTTTTCCATTAAGTAGAGATTGCATTTTATCATGTTAGAGATACCTTATATTTGTTTTTTCTTTGTTTCAAAGGAACTTTGCTTTTCTTCAGTATAGAACCTCACTTTTAGACTTGGTTTATATTTTCTTGACTTCCATGGTTTCCCTGACTTTCCTATTTTGAGGAAATATTTTTGTCACTGTATGTGTGCTTGCACAAATATTTAAAGTATTTTATTAAAAGTAGCACCAAAGCACAAAAACCAACTTGAAATGGGTGAAAGATTTAGATGTAAGATCTGAAACCATAAAATATATAGAAGAGAACAGGCAAAACAGTCCATGACCTATACTGCAGAAACATCTTTGGACACATCTACACAAGCAAAGAAAATGAAGGAAAACATAAACAGCTGTGACTGACTACATGAAACTAAGAAACTTCTGCAAAGCAAAAGAGACAATATCCAAAACAAAGAGACAACTGGCAGATAGGAAAGAATTTTTTCACTCCCTACAACCGATAAGGGTTTTATATCAAAGAACTCACACTATTCAACAAAGACAAAGCAAAGCATCCAGTCAGCAAATGGGCAGAGGAGTTTAAAAAGTTACTCTTCCAAAGAGGAAATACAAATGGACAATGGACATGTTAAATGATACTCAACATCATTTATAATCAGGGAAATGTAAATCCAAGCCTTAATGACAGACCACCTTATACCAGTAAGAATGGCCCATATTAAAAAACAACAGCAGGCAACAAGAAGTGCTGGCAAGGATGGGGAAATAAATGAGCACTCTTCCACTGCTGGTGGTAATGAAAACTGGACAAGCCACTGTGGAAAGTTGTGTGAGGACTCTCATCTGAAAATGCAACTGCCATTTAATCCATCAATTCCAGTTCTGAGAATCTACCCAAAGGGATACCAAAACACTAATTCAAAAAGAAACCTATACTCCTGTGTTTATTGTAGCACTATTTACAATAGCCAGGATTTGGCTATTATATGTCCCAAAGAGATGGTTGGATGAAAAGGTAGTGGTGTATTTTTAAATATGTGGTATATTTACATAATGGAGTTTTATTCATCAATCAAAAAGATAAGCTCATGTCATTTGCAGCTACATGATTGGCGCTAGAAGGAATTATGCTAATGGAAATAACCAGAAAGAAAAAGATAAATCCTGAATGTTTTTACTTATATGCAGGATATAGGGAAAACACTCAAACGGACAAGAAAAAGTTAAAACTAACAAGCTGACTACAGAACTAAAGCATGCAACAAAGGAGGAGGAAGGAGAGTAAAATCAGGAGTGATGAAGACAAGAAATCACAATGATAGTTCATGGGTAACATGGCGATAGGAGAACTTCGGGGTTGATAATGATGTAAAGAAATTATATATGTAAACAATAAAAAATGTAAAAAAGTGGGGTCAAAACTAACTCAGTGTTGAGTGTTTAGATTCCATATGTGAACTTCCTGTTAAAACTGAATCTTCACCTGGTTCTCCTTATGGCAAGAGTTCTCCAGGCTTTTAAGTCATTTCTGGGAGGTTCCTAGGGTAGTTAGCCTCAAAGAGAGCTGCTTGTGCTTTAGAGATTTCCTGTTCATATATATATTAGATATGATATATAATATATATACTAAATATATATTTATAATCATGTATTGGTTTCCTCATTACTCTGTTGAAAAGCATGTTAAGTGTTGCTGTGTTTCTTCCCCAACAAAGATCCAGGTGATATCACAGCCTACATTACCATTGCTCCACATTTCTCATGGGAGGAGGAAGCAGTGACGTGAACTCTCTTGAAGGAACTTAACAAAGTTTTTCATTTTTTTTCTCTGGAGGATCAAGTAACCCCTCTGGTATTTCAAAGTCAGGATAAAATATTTTTCTTAGAGGAAAATTAAATCCTGGCTTAGTGCCTCTCAGGTATCAAATTTTACACAGAAGACCTACAGGGAAGACTACATTTTAACACAGACCTCCCAGTGGACTCCGGTTTTCAAATTGTCCAAGTGTAGAGGAGGGTGCTGAATTTCCTGAGTTTTTCTGATGTCATTATTTTCAGCACAACCACGGTTTGTATACTTAGTGATTTTTTTTTAAGTAATGTAGCCAGATAACTCATCATAGTCACAGAATTAAGTAATTAATGACAGCACCCCTCATCAAGGTGTCTGTAGCAGTGATCTTTCTATTGAAGCTTTTATTAGTTCAATAGTCTGTCTCTAGGAAACACTGATAGCTCTTGGGATTTAACTGTAGAGGTACTGGATTCTGTTGAAAAGTGCTGCAGAAAATGTCCCTCGTTGGTTAACATCTGAACAGGCAGGTTCTGTGCAGCACATCAGTTTCCCAGCCATTTACAAAACACTGCAGGAAACGCACTGAAAATCTGCTGCTCCTTCCTCTGAGGGCTCATGAGATACTTTGAAGATGTGGGAGGTCACTTTAGTCTTTCTTGAGAGGTGATTTAATATTCACCAGTATATTTCATGTGTACGTGCTAACATTTTTTAAGCCACAAGCAAAACTAATGGCCTTGCTCACATTTCTTCTGTTTCTCCTCCTTCCACGATTTGAAGTTCAGCTTTTATTTTAAAAAAACAAAACACTTTTTGAGATGTATAAAAACTTGCAGTATTTGTGTCCCCTCTTTCTCTATTACAGCTTCTCGATGACCCCCCACCCCACCCCCTTCCTCTCTGTCTCAGCCATGAGCAGAGTTCTGCAGAACACCTGAATGTGTCCAAAGACTAAACAAAGTCGAGCTGCCTCACTGGGGATCCCTAAGCTGTCCTCTCGTGGCCGCAGTGGGCTTTTCATATGACTTTCATGAAATTCTCCCTTCAACTAATGGTACAGCAGACTGTGAACTGTGCTGAGCGAGCAGACATGTTTTCCTTTATCTGACACTCCTCGCAAGAATCCCTGCTGTGTGATTTACAATTAGGAAGCTTAACTGACATGAAAAATATTGAACACAAAAATTAGCGCAAGATTGTTACAATATATTTTTAAATCCCCTTTATTCCCAGGCACCAAAATAAATATCTATTGCCTGCCCTTCACCAAGTACATGATGGTCAAGAGCATGGAACAGCTTTATTCTGCTGAGCCCTATGGGATGCTCATGTTTCACTCTCTGGCCCACTCAGGAGCCTGTTTGGCAGGGCTCCAACTTCAGCCTTTCCATGTCCCCACTGAGGTTCTCTCCTTGGTGGCTCTAAACTTTGCAGTGCACACATGCCCCTTCAGGCACCAGTGCTAAGACTGGGGTGCTAAGACTGGAGGCAATGGGAGGAGAGGGAATAATGCAGGCAGCCCACCCACCCAGGAGCAGGCAATCAGGGGCCCCAGGTCTGTAAACAATAAAACCATTTAAAATTATCACCACGTATCAAAGTTCTAAACATGTCAGTGTAAGCATAGGTCTCCCAACAAGGGTTCTGCTTTCCTTCACCTTCATCCCCCTTAGTATGCCCTGCCATCATCAGAAAAGGACTAGTTTGTTTTCCTACCTCTTCTCCTGCCTCCTCTCCTTTCTGCCCCTCCTTTCTCCTCCTCCCTCAGTCTCACAGTATCCAAATCCTTTGCTCCTTTGTCTAAAGCAGTTGCCTTCAGAACTCTGTGTGAGAAGGGTCACTGAGGGTATGTGTACGGTACATTTGGTCATCAGCGTAGACCGCTTCCTCCACCATCATTTTCTTAGACCACTGTCGTACAGATGGCTCTGACCAGAAACAGGACTTGATTTTCATGCCTCTTTATGTAACTCTTTGAGACCCAAAGTAACCCATTGTCCCCATTTCTGCCAGTAAAGTAGGGACTTCAGCTCTTCCACAATCTGTCTGAAGATCCTACAGTTTGTTTTCCTTTCTGGCAATAATCTGACACCTCCTTTGTTAAGTATGTCCAACCTCACACTGCAACTGGCTCCTCACTTCCCAAAACATTTCAGCTCAAGGTGTGGGGCATCTGAAATGTGTTGTAGGCTACAGCATAAAATAGGAATCATAAAAATTATGCTCCTAGAACTTTTTTCATGATTTTTTTCCTCTAAAGGGTTTTTTAACATCTTGTCATAACCCTACTCCAGGGGGAAGAATCCCCCTTCTGCATAGCTGGTCATCCTCTCGATACCATTTTATTTCTTATTCAGAAAATTTTAAATAATTTTATACTATCCTTAAATTTATAAAATAAAATACCATTAAAGTGTGGTTTTAAAATAAAGATTTTTCCTGGAGAGGGATTTATTTGACATCCTTTATTTTGTTCCAATATTTTTATATTCTTTGAATTCTTCCCAAGTCTGTATTGCACTGGTGCTCATGTTGGCAAGGCTAAAAGCCATGCTAGGTCGAGCAGGAGTTTTGGTTTGAAACCGATAAATAGGTAAGAATACCTCAGATTCTCTAGTTTACTTTTCTTCAATCATTGACTCCTTTGTGTAAATTTTTCCAACACTTGTCCATGGGAAGTGGGCAGAGAAAAATCATGTTACCTCATCCATAATGAAGCACCTGCCTTTTTGATGGGGTATTTTCAGTTTCTACTCATCTTTGCTAAAACGTTTTCTTTCCATGGCTTGCTCTGAAGTACTCTGTACCTTTAACCTATTCCTTGAATAGGTTTTCTAATTCCTGATCCTGTTGAGTTCTTTTCCTTTATAACATTTAATTATATTTTTAGCATAAGAAATGGATTCTAAAATAAGGAATTCTCATGTAATAATTTAACATTAGCAAATGTTAACAGTTTGTCTTTTTGCCCAATCTATCTTTTTTAAAAGAAAGACAACATTGAAACTAGGCCTGTTACATTCTCCTCCCTCTTTTGTTCTCCTTCATCCCTTCCAGAAGTAACCAATATTTTGGTCTTTATCTTCCCTGTATATGGTTTTCTAATTTGATTAGATATGTGTGGAGCCACTGCAACACATAAGGTTATTTCATGATTTGGTAGTGCTTTTCTCCAATTCTGTTTCCCATTATATAATATTTATCTTCTTTTGCCAGCCTTGTTTTTCAGCCTCTTTGCCCTATGTAGAGAAAGGAGCGAAGAGACTCTGAAGGTGACCTGACCACTTCTGTTTCTTTCTTTCTTGACTCTTATGATTATTGCTCTATACCCTGTTCTTACATTCTCTGCATTACTGACTCCACACCAGGTTCTCAAATTTTAAATAATATTGTCTTCTTCAACAGTGGTTCATGATAAATGTGATGAGAAATAACAGTCCTGGCAGATGTTGATTGAAAGGGCATTCATTGTGGACCTGGTTACATTAGATGCCATTTTATGTAGTCAGCTTCCATGAACTTGAAAGATATTTAATGAGGCCTTACAGTGTTTTCAACAGTTTTCCTTTATTTCTTCCTTGCTGCCTACTGTTCAGTCAATTTAATTTCTGTTTTTGGCTTTCAAGATTAACAGAAGCTCAGTTTTTTCTGCCCTTACTTGGGAATAACTGTGATGTTACTGAAAACCTGAGAGCAAAATGATTTGAGAACTTTGCAATGTAGAAATAGCCCTGAGGTAGTATGAGCAGAGCTTTTTATCTTGGGGGTTTTGCTATTTGACAGCATCAGATTCAAATTACTTATAATTAGTGCTTTTTGTTCCGATATAGTACTAACAGCACCTTCCAGTAGAGTAGTAGTAATCTTAAAATTAATTTGCCTAACAAAATTTGTTCTAGATATGAGTGTAGTTTATATTTATATAGCAGAGATTTTTACATTTCTTTTTAGAACATCCATAACAAAGCTTATTGTAAATAGGACTTTTATTTAAAGCATGTGCAAGACATGTGCAAGACACTGTGAGTGAAGATGAATTGGGATTAAATGCCTTAGCACCACACCAAATGATTATGACAGATATTTGGAGCCCAGGTAATGTACAGTCTTAAGGTAGAATTTTATTTATTGAGATATTTATTCAGAATCTACAGGGGGGATATTTCTTTAAATGCTCTGAAGGAGAAGGAGAATGAAGGCATTTTCTTTCAGAAAATGAGATGAAGATGGAGGAAGCCTAGCAGGGCTGAGCATCCATGGCATATGTAAGGAACATATTTAGGGGGATTTTATGGACAGGCAAAACTTTGACTTTGTTTTTTCAGTGTTGGAAAGAGAGTTTGCAGATGATCTATATTTAGTGAAATCATAGCAGGCCTTAATTCTATTACCAGGTAAATTTACCATCTAGTTTTCAAAAGATTTTTTTCAGGTCCCTTCCTGAGCTCCCAAATTCAAATAAAACTTTTAAGGACCTAAGAATAAGAATGAAAAAAGAGTTCCCTGAGCTACCTTAAGTCTTTACTAGCTGTGGCCAGAGCATATATTTCACTGAAATATGCTCTCACATTTTCACATTCTAAGACTGTTCTTAGAACAGTATATATGACATATAATGTAAACCCTTTATCTGCAACCTAATCCCCAGTTTTTATCTCTCCCTAAAACCCAAGCTTCCTCACTTAGATCTCCCACTGTCTTTTCCTAATGATTAAAAATATCAGTTATCACACACACACACACAGACAGTATGTTAATGAAATACCTACTTTACTCACACAAGATGTGTTCCTGGAAAGAGGAGGATACAAATTCTTTGTAACTGAAGGTAGAGCTTTCAAGTAATCTTTTAAATATATTTTCCCTGTTACTGTAAGTTTCTTTTTGACTCACTTCCCTCACCATTTCTAAATAAATATACAGGTGATGTTTTCCTAATATTTCATGCTAATGAATATTAAGAATTAGAATTTGTGTTTAACCCCTTTTCCTACTCTTCGAAAAGAGCTTAACCCTGTATGACCTATGTTTTTGCATAGTAAGTAACATTAGTTAACTAAATTATTCTTATTTCTTTTAATTAGCTGTTTGATTTCATCAAATTTCACAGCCTCAGAGCTGTGGCTTACAGAAGATCATGAGGAGCCAAATGAGTATCCTGGTGAGATAGCTATTGAAATAGATTTAAAATAAGAATTTTAGCTAGAAATGAATTGTAAAAGGTTCTAAGAATTAAGCATTATAAGTTTGTTTTAGTAAATATAAATAATTTTAGGATACACAAAAGAAACTCTTCTGCACTTTAAATTTCCCTAAATGACAGACACTTCATTTTTATATTTTAAAAGATAGCCATTGAGGCAAATAAAATCAAACAGGATTTTTTCCCAAAAGTCACAATATTTGTAAATGTTATCCATGATACTCTATATGGATAACATGATGTTATCCATGATGTTCTATATACATAACTGTTTTCCACAATTAAAAGTAGCATATAAATGTTTGTGAGCTAATGGGGGTGAAGAATGGGGGAAAATGACTTTATGAATCAGGAGCTAATATTTATCAAGATTTTCCACAAATTTTAGTTTAATAACTTTGTATCCTTCCTAGTCACAGTTTCATCATCTAATTGGTAGATCTAAAAGCTTTACAGCATATTTGGCTTGAAAATACTGACTCAAATCAATGAAATATTGCACATGCCAATTTTAAAGTAAAACACTAAAATTTAAAGGAAGGAGAATTATTTTTAGACATTTAACAGTTATGTAGAAATTATTTAGTTTATATTTGGTCTAGTGGTAATGTAAAGAATTACTATAGTAATATTAATATTAGTTAATAATATTATAATATTACAGGTAGACAGCACTACAAATCAGCTTTGTGTCTGCTGCATTGTTTGCCACAACAAGGCCAGTTTTTAATCCTTCGTTATGAAACTGATCCACTTTTCCTCAATCTACCCACTTCGTCTTCTCCCTTCTCTCGTGATGACCACTGTGTCTTGCATAAGAATTTTGTTTATTCATTTGTTCTGTTTCTTCTACATGTGAGTACAGTGTGACTGTGTCCACCTGACTTAATATGATCTCTGGTTCCTTTCACACTATTGTAGGATTTCATTTCTTTTTTTTTTTAGGCTGAGTGGTGTTTCATTGTGTGTATATCCACTCCTCTGTTAATGGCACTTTCATTGTTTCCTGCATAGGCACTGTGAATAATACTGCAGTGAATTTAAGAGTGAACATCGCTCTTCGAATTAGTGTTTTCCAGAAAAATGGTTACATGGAATAGCTAGATCTTATGTACTTCACCCCCCCTCACTCCCTTTTTACTGATTTGTCAATTGTATAACTTTGAGATAACAACTTTACAGTCTGTATGAAGTGGATACACTGTGGTACAGTGGATAGCACATTCTAGTGTGTAAGAGATTATAACTTCACACCTTCCTATGTGTATGGAACATGTTTTATTTCTACTTTCAGTGTTTTGAGGAATCTCCATAGTGGGACCACCAGTGTGAATTTTCACAGCAGTGTACCAGGGTTCCCTTATTGCAACCCTTTATTCTGATTGTCATATTCTTTGGTCTTCTTTACCTGTGAATATGTAATAATTTCTGCAAAGAAATATTTTTCAAGGAAATTTTATTCCCCGGAAGGATTTCCTTTTTCACTTGTCACTAAACTCTAGTTCAAAAATGACCTTGATGTGCCATGTGTAGATCCCTCCTCCTCCATGCTGATAGTGCTTTGCTTTGCTTTTTCTTTAGTGATACAAATGAAGTTGACATACCACCCAACACTCGAGTTGGCACCAAACGCTATATGCCTCCGGAAGTACTAGATGAGAGCTTGAATAGAAATCACTTTCAGTCTTACATCATGGCTGATATGTACAGTTTTGGACTGATCCTTTGGGAGGTTGCTAGGAGATGTGTATCAGGAGGTAAGTAGCAGTGCTATCTTTGAAAAGTTAGTATTGGAGCCACTACATTTTTTTCTCTTTATAATCAGAAATAAAAGTTATCTTAATTTTCATAAAATCAGCTTTTATTTTCCCACCTTTATCTTTGGCACACCTTTATCTTTGGTGATGTCATTGTAACTCCCCTCAGAAAATCATATTTAATATCTTAGAATTATCTTTTATTGCCTCGTTCTCTCTACCTAGTACTGTTGAGCCTCATTCTCAGTGTCGTTCAAAGATCACCCTCTTCTATAAGCATTGTTTCATTTCTCTCAAGCTCTTTCTCTAGCAACTCAAGTCAAACTCTCTCTTCCACTTCTTTCAACTTCTTACCTACCTGCTGGACTGCATTCCAAATCCAGTGCCCCTCTTCACATGACTTCCTCTCTGCACATGAAGGTAGAGACAGGAATAAGACTCGTGACACTCATTCTCTAGCCAACCCATTTCTTAACATCTTATAACACATCCTCCTAAGGCAGTTTGAAAACATCAGTTTTTATCAAAAAGAAAAAGTGTAAGAAACTATGCCTATGGTAATTTTTTAAATAAAAATCAGGATTCTCTAATGAAGTTGACATAAGTAAAATATCCTTAAATATTCATTATATGTAGGCATTATTGCTTGTAATGTTTTTCTTATTGCCGACAATCCATCTTTTTTTAGATACTACTACCTTCTAATTAAGGAGAGGAGTCTTACACTCTTTAGCTCTGGATACCCTGTTTATGGTTTTACTCTGTGCTCATTAAGGAAACATGTTGCAGCTGCTATTCCTCCTAATGATCAGATTAAACTCATCTTTGTGAAAGCACGAGCATGCCCAGGATTCTCAAAGTATAGCTGCATGTAACCAGGACTGGGACTTATTCTTGGAACCACCTTTTATTACTTGTAACCCTTTGGCAAATTGCTATTTTTTTTCCTGTTTTCTCATTGTTAGTGAATTATTAGATCTATCTCAGATGATTGGTGTGAGGTTTTAGTGATTATAAAGAAAAGTTAAACTACCTGACATATAAATGACACTAAGCACATGTTATCTATAATGTTTCATTTTATTAATCTTGGTTGGTAGGGTTACAGCTTATCTTCTTTATCTTCTTTATATATTAAAATGTGAATCTAATGAAGAAAAGTTAACCTACAGGTACTCACACTTCTTTATAGGAAGATGGTCTTTAAAGATGCAATGCCTTCTAATCATTCTAAGAATTCTAAGCCTCTTATAACCAATTTAAATAATTCTTTCTAATATGAGAGAAGTCTTTTGTTCAAAAATAAAGTTTATTGTTTTTTATTAACCAGATGTAAATCTCCCATTATATCATTTTCATTAGAAATGAAAGCCAAAATATAAATTCCCTGTCCTGTGATCTCATGCTTTATAAAGAGTAGTTGAGTCTGTTTTTCTAATAGTATACTTAAGTTTAGAGAAATTGAAGGAGTAGCAGTAGAAGAATATACGATTACTTTTCTAATCATGTCTGAATATCTAAACAAATGCAAAAAGCCTGTACATGAAATTATGTGAGCTAAAATACAAAAGAAATGACTTTTAGTTTGAAAATTAGCTAGTCTGTTTAAAAAGCAGAGTTTTCATTACTTTGCTAGGCCTGACTTTCTTTGGGAATTCTAGAGCTACTAAAACGTTCCCTTATTCCTCCATAAGTTTGACATACATTTGTCAGAGAGGCTAAATTGACTCCCAACAGTACCCTATCTCAACTCCTGTCTTCAAAACCAAGTTTCCTCATCTGTATGTTATGGATAAAAATGCTATTTCACAAACATTCTTGTGATAATTGAATAAGATAAATCATGTAGTATATTTGCCTCCATGCCTGGAATGTAGTTGATTCTCAACAAATGAGTTCCTTTTCTCTTTCTAGAGAGGTAAAGCATACAACTGGTCTCCAGCAATTTCCTTTATGAAGATAGTTCATGTACTTTGGGTAAGGTAGACACCCAGATATAGGTTTTTCAAACTTTGGAAAGGAAATAGAGATTAAAAAAAGTTAGTGGATATTAGAACAGAATTAAATGGCAGCCCAAGTGGAAATTTTGATTACTTGATTGCTTGATAAGAAAGGACTAGACCCATAGTTCAAAGATAAACTTGGAATTGTAATTTTGTGTGGTTGGTTTTGTCTTCTTAGTACATACACCTGCTCAACCATCCATTCAGTAGTGACACCAAGGAAACTGAGGTGAATAAAGTAGACAAGGTAGACTCTTGAGAGTTTTTAGAGCAGTTGTTATTAGAATTAGAACAGGAGAATATGAAGTAAACATCTCCAGTGCCATAGACACTGTTGCCTGTGTTATCACTTATCGAGATGGAAGACAATGGAAGGAAATATTAGCGAAGTTAATATGCTTTATTCTCCATAGTCTCAGAAAGAGCAGAATAAATATTGAATGGGAATGGTCTGAAAAGTTTGAAACATCCTGGTCCTTTATGATTACATGTGAGTTTGAGTTTGTCAGAAAGGAATTAACACTGTCTCTTGGTTTTGTCAGTGTATACTCCCAGTGAATGTACTAGCATGGATTTTTTGTCATACTGGTGGGATCCTCTTTCTCAGGCCAAAGGCAATAATATGCCTTCAACAGATAATTTAAAAAAAAAAAAAAAAGATGACTTTAGGCAGTGAATAGGGGCGCTCTGGGGCTTGCCTCAAGCAGCATCCTGTGAGGACAGAGATTTCTTAGAATACTGAGTAGTTAACCAGTTGGGGCTGAATATAAAACCCAAGTAGACTGCTCTTTTAGAGGACAAAAATAAAAATAATCAAATATTAGGCAAAGTGAAATAACGTAGAATTCAGTATGAAAAGCACATTTCCCTAGAGATAAACATAGATTTTTATTTCCTAACCCCTATTTCAGCAATACATGTATTTTTTCCAAATAATAATGTATTACTTGCAGAAAATTGTGATAAATACAAGAAATTTAGAAAGGAAAATAAAAACCAGAGACTTTTTGCACCTAGAAATATGGCTTAAAGTTTAGGTGTGCATAGTACCCCAAAATGTGAAAAATCTTTCTTGTGATTAAACAGAAAAAATGTAAAATCTGACATTTTGTTTAAGGACAATGCACTGCCAATTTTTTTATGAGATTTATAATCTCATATCGAAGTAATAGACACAATCACATATTATGCAACATGAGTTTGGGATATGTCTGCCAAATTTGTATTGAGATATAATACATTTTTTTTTTAATTTGGTAAACAAGAGCCCTTACAAAACTGGAAATACATTTCAGATGCCAGTTTTACTTAGCTTTGGAAATGAGAATAAAGGTTTGAGGACCTACACTAATATGTTTTTTAAGGCTTTTGCTTCATTTTAAAAATTGCATCAGTAGCATTCAGGCACTTCCTCCCCAACCCTCCCCAACCCTCCCCAACCCTTCCACCCACCCCCAGATTCACGTTGTTGCTTTTCAGTCTGACCTTGTTTTTAGTACTGCTAGGACTTTTCTTGCATGTTAGACTTTTATTTCTGCTTCAGAGACAGTAATGACAAGATTAAAACCATATTTTCAGGAATAGTGGAAGAATATCAGCTCCCATACCATGATCTAGTGCCCAGTGACCCCTCTTATGAGGACATGAGAGAGGTTGTGTGCATCAAGAAGCTCCGGCCCTCGTTCCCCAACCGGTGGAGCAGCGATGAGGTAAGATGCTGTCTTAGGAGATGAGCGAAGAGGCAGTGTGGTTGCCATAAGGTCATAACCAAACACTAGATACACTTTTTTCCTTTTGCCAAAATCCCAAGTACTCACTACAGGAATCCTTCTTTGTTTTGATGGTGACAGTATTGGTGCCTCATTACAGTAATTTATCCATGGAACTAAGTGTAGTGTATTCAATTATCTATTCCTTCCCCCCCCCCCACCATTTGATTTTGCTCCTTCAAAAATATATTTATTAGTTAACATTTAGCCTTTGGAATAATATATACCATTATTTATTTGTGATATTCTGACATTTGCACAGAGGTTATAAATTCTTTGCATAATTTCTTTGTGTTTTTAAAGCATCATGCATCATTTTCTCCATGTCAAACCTTTATACAGCACAGTGAAAGAAAAGAAGATAGGCAATTGAAGAAGCTGATTTTCTGTGCTCTTCTGTGGTCTAAGTTGACCTGTTGAGATGCACACCTGTGCTGCAGGTCTTTGTTAATAAAGAGAATAAGTTGTGATTTGACCTCGCCCACATTCTTCTAGGTGCTACGACTGGTGGTGAAATCTGACAGGTGGAGGAGGCTCAGTGGAGGATCTTTCCTTTCTGAGTCTGCTGCACCTGCTCTGTCCTTTACATTCATGCCTCCCCCACCCTCACCCCTACTAATTGCCCTAATACTGGTTCACTTTACAATAGGAACATTCAGAGGTAAATTTGAAACATCCTCAAGGAAGAAAGTCTTATCAGACATGTGCCAAAGTCAGTGCAACACTTGGACAGAGAACACTGTTTATAAATTACTTGTGCAAAGTAAAACACATTTTCAAATAATGTTTGGTTCTGGCTTTGTGTTGAGTCACTGAAATGCTAAGTGATGCATGTGTTTGCCAATGATGTATGGAGAAATCTTTAAGATACTGAAGTTAGAGCAATTTAGAGGTAGTTATAGGCATTGGTATGGCTCAAAATAGCTTCACGGAGGATTTCTAATGAAGTGAAACTGTGCTTTCAACAGGAGGACTAATAATTGATGTACTACAGGAGAACACAGGAGAAAGTTGTATTGAAACTGCACATAGGTCATTAATCTTGTTAAATAGTAGTCTGTGATGCTAGTATTGTAGCAGACAACTGTGATTTAAGAATAACCATATTTTCTTGAAGAATAAGGAATGAGATAAAAGATTTAACCTTAGCAAGTGTTTTAAACAATCTGGGAATGAAGAATAGAATACAGACTCCATAGCAACCACCTTTTTGCTTCTGTCATAAAGAAGACATGAATATCTGGGTTGTCATTTAAAATTATGCATAAAAAACCATTGTTTTGGAATTTCCCGCATATGATTTCAGAGAATTTTTTTTAGAAAATTGAGTATTCAAGCTTAGATATCTACCATTAATAGGTAAATATCAAGCATCAACCTCACAGATAATACATTATTCTAGTATTACTCCAGTTTTCCTTTCCCTCCCACAGTGTCTCCGGCAGATGGGGAAACTCATGATGGAATGCTGGGCCCATAATCCTGCATCAAGACTGACTGCCCTGCGTGTTAAGAAAACACTTGCCAAAATGTCAGAATCTCAGGACATTAAACTCTGATTCAAGGGGGAAAGAAAGCATCTCTGCAGAAAGCTGGTAGATAGATATCCTCCTGTTTGCGGGCAGAACAAAAGATGTTCCCGAAGCATCCACATTACAAGCCTTGAACATTGTCCGCTTCCCAGTGGGCTTTCCTTGCCTCTCAGGGAGCACCCTGGACAAGACAGAGACATTCCCAGAAACAGACTCATTTGTGTCTGTCTGCAGAAGGGAGAAACTGCTTGGTAAATTGTTCAAGATATGATGCTTGTTGCTTTCTAAGAAAGCCCTGTATTTTGGGATTGTCCTTTTATTTTTTCAAAAGATGCTTTAATTTTGCCAAAATAAAAAAGAATGTAGATGTTTTAAGGTTTATACTATTATAGTTTAAATGATAACAAAAGCTCTTCTTAAAAACTCTTGCTGGAAGATAAGTTAAAATATATGCTTTTCCATTGATAAAATTTTGTTGCACTCTCAAAACCAAAACAATCTGTGAAGTTGGAGAACACAGAAGGGAAAACTCATTTCAAAAGCCCCTGCCCCCACCTCCTCAGACCACTTTGGCCAGCCAGGCCGCCATCGCAACGTGAATGTGCCTGGGTACAAATACCACCTGTCTGGGACCGAATTTGGGGATTCCTACAGGTGATCTTTTGCAGCTTCAGATGATATGAAATAAATGAAGGTTTTCTGTGACTGTGTTGGAAGTAAGTGTTGCTGTTCTTGAGAACCACTCTGTGTTTCTGATTAGGCCTTTCTTCAATGATAAAATCCCTTCCTTTTCATTAAACCCAAACATTGCTTTTTTTATGTATAGAGAAATGACCCATGCAACTTTTGATCTCTCAGTAATAATGGGTCAATATTAAATAAAATTATGAGTAGTGGCGCCGAAGACTTGGTGCTTTAAAGTAGAGGCAGTTTGCTCTAGTGTGATAAGAACATGCCAACAAGGTCAGGGATGAAGGTTCATGGTTTGTCTCTTATGTGTGTAGACGAGCTGTTCTCAAAAGCACAGGGAGAAAAGTATGCATGCCTTATTTGTACAGTGAAAGATGTTTTGGTTTTGTTATTGCCTGTCTTTTTGTTTCTGAATGAGGGGAAGGAGAGCAAGCGTCTGTAAGGTTAATATAGCTAAATTTTAATTTAAAAATCGTGGAATGCAACCTCCAAATAGGGCAGCGGAGAACTAGTGGAGGCCACAAAATAGTATGGTTGCTGTGACTTATTATTCTAGAGTAGATTTGGATTGAGAATGTACATCTTAAGTAATAATTTCTCATTCTAGGAATAATGACACTATTTTATTTGATTCTCATGATGTTCAGTTCACTTTTTAACTTATTATTTCTTCTCTGTGGCACTTGTGCAAAATACCTCTTCACCTACTCAATTTTAAGGGGTCTAATTTTTGAACAGCATGAGTAAAATCATTGACAAGGCCAGTTATTCCTTTCTAACAGGAATATAATAAAGTTTAAAACTGATCACATCCCCTCTCAATGTTGTTCAATTATATGACTGTGATTTTCTTTTAATTCTTAGAAATGCTGTAGTTAGTTTGGAAAAGAATTTGAAAAGCATTTCCTTTGGCTGTTTCAATGAAGATGTTCCTTCCAGAATACTCCAGGGGGCAGTGTCTTATAACACATGTTCACCACTTGGTGCCTGAAGGATGGAGGGTTTTGGAAAATTTGACAGCTACAATAAAAACGAGAAAATATTTTCCTCACTTCTAAAGTAGGCTTACAACTGGCAATTTGTTCATCCTGGAAACATCTGCAAGCAGAAAGAAGTATTGAGCTGTGCCCACAGTTTAGGAACATCACAAGGAGAAGCACGATATTCTGTATTCAGCACTTGTTTCCCAACTTCATAGCCACCCTTTGTTTGTAACAAAGGTTTTTTTATTACTTCTTGAGTAAAATAAATGCTTTTTTTTTCAAAACTAAAAAAAAAGAAAAGAAAAAAAGAAAAGCAGTTGATTTCAAACTCACCATCAAAAGGCTACTTTTACTGATACTAAAATAACCTGGATGCCAAAAGATCCTTTCTCTTGTGTCAAAAATGTATTATTTGTTACAGCTTAGAAAAAATATGTGACTAGAAGTCTAATAATTACTCTGAGCCTTAAAGAGAAACTTCAGTGCCTCTCAGATCATCTACAAGCAAACAGGTGAACATTTCTACCAGTTAAGTGGGGACATGTTTGTTTTTCTTGACAAGTTTAAGTGAGATTGGGCTTATTTCTTAGATTAAAATTCTTATTTTTGGTCAATTTTTGTACATACATATCTTCAAATTAGAATATTTTATGGAGAGGTGATTATTTAAAAGAAAACTAGATTTTTAGAGAGGTGTTGGTTCCATCAAAGAAGGGGTAGACAAATAGCATCCATATTTCTCCTATATTATTTGTTTGGTCGTTGTAAAATTATTAATAACTTATTTTCTAGTTCCAGCTTGATCTATTCACTATGAACATGTAAGAATTATTCTTGAAATACTTTAAAAATTGCCATTTTGCTCATCTTTCAATGAGAGCTATTTTAGGAGTAGATTTTTCTCTCTCTATTGCCAAATTTCACCTTACTCCTGGATTACTAAATTGTTCTTAAAGAATCTACCTACTTACTTATGCATAATCCTATTTGATTTTTATATTTCTAAGGCAGCAGAAGTGGAGTTTTTTTTTTTTTTCTCTTTCAACGGAATAAATAGGGACATGGAGATTAACAATAGAGTTGATTACTATTTTTCAGGACTATTTCAATACTAAGATTTTCTTTTACGTCCTTCCTGCTCCCCCCTCCCCCAAGGAATCCAGTTGTTAGCTAATACAACTTTTGTTTGCTAAGGTGTTCAGGTTTATAGTTTATGTATATGTATATATCATAAATATATATGTCTATATAAATGTTTAGTTTGGAGTCTGGCATAACTCCAACATGTGGATTAGAGAGTAAAGTATTATAGATGATAAAGTACTAAAGAAGCATAATATTTATTTATGAAGATGTGTAGGTTGTTAATCACAAATGACAGTGCTATGAACGTGTATATGAGGAGACAGGGCTTTGACCTCCTGGAAAGTACAGCTTAAGTAACTCATGACTTTTTTTTTATTCTCAAAGCATAAAGTTTCTTAGAAAACACGCTAAGATTTTATTTACAGGGAATTTTTTGACACATTTCAACTGTTGTTGAACAAGTCAGAGATAGCAAATACTTAATGACTTAGAGTCATGAATATTCATTAGAAGCTATAGTGGTTTATGTTGATGGTCTGTTCTGGATCTTCTTTTGTTTGTAGGTGGAAAGGCACTGAAGTACAATTTCTTAAACTTGAATAGTTCTGTAGCTTTATCTCCTTAGAAAATTCAGCCCCACAACAGTGGAAATAAGGAAGTGGCATCAGAAATGATTTAATTTGGCAATTATGATTCTGCCTGTAAAATAAAACAAAAACAATGCCATATTTTTTTTTTTGAAGAAAAGTTGGCAATATGTAAAGGGTTTTGTTTTAAAAAAAAGTCATTTGTGTTCTTTTGGGTAACCAGTGCCTTATTGAATTTGTATATACTGTAATTATTCAGGACTAGGGAACAAGCAATTGTGTTGTATTTGTTACAAATTGTATATGGCTTTGTTTTAACATTCTCCCAAATAAAATGGTTTCATTCTCCCCTTGGATAGAACATGTCTGTTATCTTATAGTCCTTTCTTTTTCTCTTGTCTTTGAAAATATCACATTGTAACAGGCAAGAAGCCAGCCATGGAGATGATGCAGGGAAGTTTGTACATTTGGTGGCAGAAGAGCAAGAGAAATGGTCTGATGGCTCCTATTTTCTCTGTCATTAGGAGGCACAGTCATCTGTTGACAGTGACAGGAAAGGTGGGAAGTCAGTGGTTTGAGAGAAGTGTGCAGGTTTAAAATTGCACTGTGGAAAATTACCGCCAGCTGGCTATAGCAATGGTAAGGGCAGCTAAGATTGATGATGCTATCTCTGTAGCTTAGTGGCCCAAAGTGTGGCCTCTGGATCACCAAACAGCCTGATGGGAAGCATTCTCACTCATTCCCTCAGTTGTGTGGCAGTAGGAATGTTTTGACCTCTTGAAGACTTGCTCCTTCCACTTGAAAATGAGAATATCGATGAACACTGCATGAAGTAGTTCTGAAGATGAAAGAATTCATACAACAAGCATGAGGTCAGCACCACTATGACTACATATTATTACAGATTCATAGAATCACTTTGCTGAGCAGTCTTAGTATTACATTTTTCTTTTGATAACCCAAATGTGGGCATAAAGGCTGCAATAATTGAATTCATTCAGAGTTGGGATATATCAAACATCGGTAATAGTGGGTCATGGAAAATATGTGAACCAGAGATAGGGAAGGAGTTAATAAAGGAGGTGTAAGGTGGATGTTTTTCGTGCCTTCCGCGCCCACCTGGGCCTGGGAAGGTGGGGGCCTAAATGGCTTCATCACCCCAGGGAGAGAATGCAGGAATACCCAAAAGAGAGGCCATAAGAAGCATAGAGATTAGTAGGGGCCTTGGAGACTTGGTTGCCTGCTTGCCTCCCAGGTCCCCAACACCCCACCTGCCTAACCTGTGGGTCTGACCAATAGAAGCCAATCAGGAAACCAAAAGAGAGCATATGAAAAGGACAAGAAACCCTGAAGACTGAGGTGATAAGTTAGCAGCAGTTCCAGACTTAAGAGACAGGTTAGAATCAAGATGTCAAAGAGGATGAAGCAAGTCAGGGACAGGTGAGGGTGAGACACAGGAATGCATCGATTTAGTTAGTGGACAAGATTGTTGATGAAAGTGGGACTCAAAAACCAGACCGTTGTGGGTTTTGAATCTCCCTCCTCTCTGAGAATGACGAAGACTGTGAGGGCTATAGGGATTGGGTGGCATCAGTGAGAGGTGGAGGTGGAAAGGCCCTGTGTCCTGAGGTGTAGAGGGGTGAGTTTTATATGAAGCGAAGACCTAGAAGCAGCAGGACTGTGTGAGAAAGAGCCTGTCCTTCCAGCTGTCAGGTGTCCTAGTATATGGGGACGAGGCTATTGCTATTGTCCTTGAAACTACATTCCCAGGGGAGTAGACAGAACCCTTTGCAAAGGGAACGGGAACATGTCCAGCTACTTTTCTATGGATGTACAGGACAGATGTGCAGGAAGCCTACAGAGTAGCCTGGGATTCTGCTTTCGCGAGTTCGCGAGAGACTGGATCAGGAGAGAGGAAATGCAGAATTACTGGGTGTGGAGAAGATGGGAAAGCCTGCATTTTACAGCCATGGGAGACACAAAAGTTTCTGTTACTAACTGTGCTTAGCCAGCTGCACTTAGACTAAATGATATCCCATCACTGAGATTCAGATGGATTGAGCTCAAATGAGCCTACCGAACTGACTTCCTCAATTCTGTGGAAGTATTACACTCTACAAGTCTTACTTTCCTCTGCTTCAAACTGGGATAAAATCTCCTACGTCCTAAGGCTTTTGTGAGCAAGAACTTAGATCAGTGTGTGGAGTCTGTGGTGGCCCCATGCCAGGCACATAGCAGGTTCTCATAAAGACTGTTTTTCCTGAAGACATTAGTTCTACAGAAAATAAAGCTAGCAGCATTTAAAGCAAGCCTCTCCCATCCTGTCTACACTCCATGCCTGTGGGTGGTGGGTTCTCCCAGATGCAAAGGCAGGTAAGTCCTGGCTGAAACTCCACCTTTTCTCTGCATCAATCATTTCAAAAATGTAAACCCGGTGGTTATATCTGGTCACAGCAGCAAAGTATGGGAGATCCCACCCTCACAAGGTCACTTGTTTCCTCAAAGTACTAACCCTATGCTATTAATCCAGCTGGTTGTAATCCATCTACAGGGACTGGTGGTAGTTCCTTGCCTGTTAATATGCTGACAAAGAAAGGAGACTGAGTCTCTGAACTTTCCAGAAACTGCAACTCAAAGATGGGTTCTCCCAAATGATACCCTCACTGACTTGATTCTGAAAATGCTTTCTGAGGTTCCCACTTGCTTGCCCAAGAGGAACTCCCAACTCCCAACACTCCACATTTGGGCTGAACAGGTAGTATCAGGCTGTATGTGCTTTCGTTCTTAAACGGAATTTACATTCTTCTAGTTATAGTTCAAAACTCTTGTTTAGCCACAGCCAAGCTCCTCTTTTAAGCAGGTTCCAGCTGAGAATGTCCCTACTTCTTTTGCCCACCCAGGATGCATAGTTACTCAGCTTTGTGCAGTTGCTTGCAAACACCCGGGCTGAGGAGGCTGAGAGGAGAGGGCAAGGCAGGCCGTGGTGCACCTGGCACTTCTCTGGGCAGCTCCAAAGGACTGCCTTTGTGTCCGGCTGTTTCAGCATTTCTCCTCAGATCTAGAACCTTTGGCTTGCTTGTCCAGAGACCTGGAGTGGGCATGATTAAGTCTATACAGCGTCATTGGCCCTTGCCTTGGGTGCCCCGAGGGATAGGCCTTTCATGTCATATCTATTCTTAGTTCAATGCTTTACAAACTTCGCTTAAACGCAAACTTGGGTCTCATGCCCATTTTATTCACAATCTCATCCAGACATCCTGGTGCTGCTATTTCCATACACAGGTTCTCAGTCTCATCTATTACCTGAAAGTCTTAAAAACTCAAATGCACCTAGCACATCCTAGACCCAGGAAACCAGAATTTCTGTGAGTAGAGTCTAGCATCTGTGTTTCCTAAAACTATCCTGATATTTCCAGGTTGCAAAGAGCCTGAGAAGCAGTCTTTTAGAATCTCCTATTGCCCCTGAGGGAAGCTGTGAGTACCATCCATGACGAATTCAAGAACTGTCTGTTGCTTTGAAGAACTGTGATTACTGCACATGGAAGGGCTTTGTGATGAAGAAATAAGGGAGTCAGCACTCTCTGTTGCTTATAAATATAATTTATTACCGGTTTAAAAATTCTTTCTTACATTTTTTTACATGTTGACTGACAGAATAAATGCAGGCAATTTACAAACAAAGGGGACTGCAGGAAAAGTGGGGAGAGGTAGCCAGGGAGAGAGAGAGAGAGAGAGGCCACCTAGAGCTGCATCATTTGCCTCTACTGCCCAGCCACCCAGAGGGCACTCTTCCTCACCAGGGCTTTTCTAGAAAAGGAATTGCATAGAAGATACAGCAAAAGTGAACTCCACATCAACAAAAAAGGAGTGTCCCATATCTGAAAAGCCAACATTATGTTGTATTTAAAAAGTAAAATAAAGCACAAAACCTCTACCTGACATTTCTGCAGTTGAACCATTCTGAAGGGAACTGCAGGTAGATGACACAAGACTGCTGGGATTTTTCTCTGACAAACATTGGTGGTCTTCTTTATAAAGCGTGAAGGGCAAGGTCACCGGCTTGCCAGAGGTCAACATTAAAATCAATGAACATGTACAATGCTTGACAACCAACCAACTCACGCGTGGATGCGCGAACAAGCACACACACACACACACACACACACACACACACACGGTGGTGATATTCCCTGCAGTTGGGCTAAATGCATTAGTCTGAAGGTGAGGGTTTCACTACCCTCTAGGTCAATGAAAGGGAAGGAGCGAATGCAGATCACACATTCAATGTGTTCTGCTTGCTTTTCTCTTTCTTTTCCAAGACTGGAGGATACACATTTGAATCTGTACCCATTTACAAGTGTTGAGACTGTAAGAATACAAAAGGGAAAAGGCATCTCTCCTGGCCTATAGATTTCTTGCTTATTTATGCTATTCTGAAACATTTGTTCTATCACCCTGGGTACAACTTTGTTATGATTCTCTGATGTTGCCTCATCACGGCCAGTTCAAAGGTCAAGGGCTCACTAAATCTTAGACAATCTACCCAGGATTCACCTTTGGAACTTGGTACTGAGGGTGACTCCACCCTGGGTCGGTGCAACAGGTCGGAGAGTGCCAGCTCCAGCAGGCAGTGGGGACTTTCAGGATGACATACAGGACTTAGGCAGATTAGTCAGAGACCCTGAAATGTTACAGGCTTCAGCAATTTATAATTTTGCTGCAGCACGAATCTGAATTGGCAGAGTAAGAGGCTGGTAAACAGTAGCAAATAATCTGGGGGAGGCTGAGGGCTGTATTTCTGAGCAGCTCCCTTGTTTTCTTCTTACCAAGGGATGGGCAAGAACTCAAAGACATTCTGTAGAAAATGCCAATGTGATTCCAGAAGTTCTCTGGACAGATTTCTTCAGTGTGCAAGGGTCAACTATACATGGGGCTGAGAGCCTCTTGTGATTGCTTGGTTTCATGTAATTGTCCATTTGTGGGTTTGGTTACTTTTTTCCTGTCCATTCATTGTGGTGTGCTCCCCTCAGCCATATAAAACAGACCTTACATTTGGTTGACTGAGCCCATTCATATTCTTCAGCAATTAATACAGGGAGGTCACAAGCGCACTGGAAAACCTAGAAACAATGAACTCTTCTGAGGACAGGTTTTTAAAATACGGTATCGAAAATGGGGCACACCACAAGGCTGGTAAGACTAAGGAGCCAAATATGAGAAAAAACACGAGCAAAAACCATACCCCTAACTTTTCAAAGGTAGCAAATTTTCAGGTATGGAACCTGGAAATATTTACTATTTCCATTCATCTTACTTAACCTGGGCATGGACACAGCTTAAAATAGCATTGGTTGCAAAGTATTTATCCCCCTTTAGACTTACTCCATTAATAAAAACCATTAGAGAGACAAGGGGGAAATCTATCAAAGTGATCGTTACAGTCAGAGATTGTACAAATAGATTTCTTAGGGTAGAGAAACAGCACTTCATTGCTCAGAGGCAAAATTCTAAGAGTATCAGTCAATATTAGCTCAGCAAGGTTAAAAACATACAAAAACAAAAAGTGTAGTACTTGGTTTTGTGAGGCACTCTAAAGGTAAAAAATTGTTTCATTAATGAGATAATAATAAAAATACTTTTCCTTATTCATTCTATAAAATCTAATACTCATCGACTATAATCATATTCACAAGTTATTGGTGTTGAGCAATGACAGTCTGATTCACAAAAAAAAACTCTTCTGTTCTCAAAGAAGATGGATAAAACCCAATTTCCTTTCAGCTGTTTCCATGGTCATCTTTTCCCCGTTGGCCTTGGAATTGCACTGAGGTCTCTCTACATGAAACTGAAAATTTTTCCCAGCATCTGTTTTGCAATAACTAAAACTCACGTTCAACTGGAGACATGCCATGTATGAATGAGATGGTAACATACAAAACTTACCATGATGCGATTTTGAGCAAAAAGTGAAAAAAAGTTTACAAGAGAAGATATGATTTTGAAATAAAATTTTCCCGTGCTTTTTTTTTTTTTTTTTTTTTTTTTGGTCTGTCATAAAGTTTTTGTTATACAGGTATCCATTCCCTGTATCACACAGCTTTTAGTGAGTTTCTGTATTGAACTTAGGGTGGACTGTGTTATATACCACTAGATGGCATCAAGCACAAGTGCTAAGTTCTCCATACAAATGAAGTAAGTCCATCTTTTTCACCAGCTGTATAGAATTCCTAGGAAGGAAAGGCAGGACATTGCACAGAATGGATGATGAAAATAGTTCACTCTGAAATGAGCAGTTAAGTCTGGATCATCTAAGTTTGAAGGAATCCTGTCAGCTTTTACTCTACTCTAAAGAAGGAAGAAATCAGAATTCAAATTGAAAGTAGTTAGACATAAATGAATTGCTGCACTTATTAAGAAACATAGCAGGATTCTAAGCATGTTCCTCACTTAGAAGGAATCAGCCACTATTTGCTTTTCTGATGCTGAGGTTTTGAACTGAAATTTGAGCATTTTAACTGAACCCTAAAGGCTTCAATGGTCTTACAATGTAGTTTCTGTTATGTTCAGTTTTTCTGTATTGACTGTTGTTTTTAGCAAAAAGTTTGCGATTGATTTATAGATTGATAGAGCTAAATTTTTTCTCCCTTCTATTTTTTACTAGTCATGGAAATTCCTTTGAGCATCATTTGGATTTCTAATTCTTGATTTTCGTAGTTGATAACCCCCAGACCGGTAAATATAGGAAAAATTAAGAAGATATTTCAAGACACATTAGTGGGTAATACTTTTTTCCTGCTCTGCCATATCTTTTTTAGTAGTTGTTTTTAAAAATTCTATGTGAAACACACTTTTATTCTATAAATTTTGACCAAATATTCATAGGTACAAACATTGTCGAGAAAACTTGCAAAATTTGCAACCTCTGGCATTTGTATATATAGTACAGGCAGTGATCTGAGAGAGACCAATTATATAAATTATACCTACAAAAGGAGATAAGAAATAATGGGGCAGAAGAAAAGAGGATCCATACCAAGATGTCAATAGTTTCTCATTGGCATCTCAGATGAAGGAATCGGAGAATATCAATGAGTCATCCAAATAGAAGAGAAATTAAAGGTAGAAAGAAAAAAGAAAAGATATGATAAAAGATAAAATAATCTGTAATTCAAATATGATCAGCAAACTGGATGCTACCGGTGAAAATTTAAACCACAGCTATACACTGAAGTCCATGATTCATTCATATGGGTGCTTGTTCAATCTCAATTCTACTAATGGACTGAGTCTTAATTCTCCACCTACTGAATGAATGAATTTCCTATGTTAAAATCAAGACTCTGGTGATCTAAGGAAAACTTTAGTTTACACAAAAGAGTCTGCTGATTATTTTTCAGGTTAACTACTTTTTTTAATTTAACATTTTTTGACCAAGACAATAGTAAAACATGATTTGCAACTAGGCAGGAAGGCAAGTGGTCCCAAGAGAGGATAAGAGAGTGACGATAAAAAAGTGCTATCTCTTGGAGAACAACATTGAAGCACTGACACAAAAACAAGAGCTGGGAATATAACAAACATGTTACAGGTTAGGGTAACTATCATTCCAGTTGGAACTATTTGAAAGACATAATGTAGCCTAGGCAGAAAACTAGTTGACTCTCTCTACTATACAGAGCAGAGCTAACTGTGGTCTTCATACTGCCTGGAGAGATCAAGGTAGAACTTCAGCATTTGAAAACCTTATCTCCAGATGCATCCTTCAAAGTTGTAAGTGAAGAACTGGAGGATTAATGAGATTAAATGAGTTTTCTGTTATCACAGTCAGAGTAATGACAAACTGGGATGAGAATTGATGTCCTGATCCCCAGGACAAAATTATTCCTCCAGTCTCATAGCTTCTAAGTTAGAAAGACAACTGTGGGGAGTCAACGTGGGGCCATATGACAACCATATGAAACAACCTTCAGTAGACAGCACTTCTTACGATAAGACTCAGAAGAGAAAAACCTTGCTTGAACAACTCAAAGAAAACTACAAAACCAGGAAGCATTTACTACATTTCTGGGGCAGAATGATGGGAGGAAGATAAAAGATCAAGGAAGTAATGCTTGTTGACTTAAAGTGGTGACCACACCTACCTTGTGATGTGAGAAGATGAGGCAGATCTAAATACCAACAGCACTGCTAACAAAAAACAGGTAAAAAAAATTCTACTAGATACTTGTAAATACTCAATAATAATATTAATGATAATAACGTATCATTAAAAAATGCTTCAAGCTGCATATCACAAACACAAATGTGAAGGAATGCTTGCTCGTGTGGTCAAACATGAATCTGTTATCCCTGCAATACTATAGCTTTATTCCCAGAGGGCACCAGGTGGGCGCCTTTGGGGGAACACGTAGTCTTAGTCCCTTCCTCTACACTGGGGTTCTCCACTTCCCTGATACAAACAGTAACACTGACTGATTCTACAAGTTCCAGCAACAGAACACCAAGGGGAGGGTTATTGGAGACATGGATGCGCACAATTTGTAGCAAAATTCCGTGATTTCTTTGTAAATTACCAATGAGAAGTAGACACAACAAACCATCCACAGCTTCAACTTCAGATGATTTAAACAAAAATAGAATGAGCCATGGACAGCATCTGCATCCCTCTCCAATTTGATGTAAACAACGTTTGTAGAAATTGGGTTTGTTAAGAAAGTTTATCCATATATCTGGATAACGATAAAAGCGTTTCCTAGGAAACTGTAAGATCCTGTACCACGCAGCATACAGCCCAACTAAGAGGAAAATTAGATTGATTTCTAAATTCAAGATACAAATTGACACAATTGTTCTTAAATCCTGTGGTGATGTCCCAGTGACGTGGGCGTGTATATTGGCAGTTGTTTCGCTTTCTCTCTCTCCCGCTGCAATCTTGCCCGTGAGCAAAATGGGTCTGTTCTGGGTTTTCTCCTTAGCCTTATGCCCTGGATGTCACAACGTTCTGTGCATCCTTGTTCTTCATGTGCAGCTCTGACCGGCATGGGTCAATACTCTCCATCGGCTGCTAAAGACACTACTGTTTCATGTCTTCCCATTTCTTCCAAGACAGCTGCCAGCATGCTCAGGTTTCCATCTGGGAAGTTCTGTGCTTCCCAAAGATCCAGGATTACGCCAGTGGGGCTCGATTTGGTAGCAAAGTAATTCAAGTACCTAGAATGGGAATGGGAAAAAATGCTGAAAAACAGGGTTTTTGGTTTTATTTTTTGCTTCAGTTTTTTGCTGAACCTTTATTTTTCCCCAACTCTCTTTTTCAGTATCCTGGCCCCACTTGAAAAAGAGTGGTCTACAGTGAGCCATCCTGAGTCTCTAGCCTACACTTAATTAGATCAGCTCCAGACAGGAGATGTGCTGTTAACTTTGTTATCCTCAACTCTGAGTAAGATAATTTAAGAGACAAGACGTCTGTAGGTCATATCCTAAACAGGAAATTCAGAGAGTTATGTTTTCTCTCCAGTCCAGGCTTTGATTATCTCTGACAGAGCAGGCCATGCGTTTTGCTAGGTAGCAACAGCAGCGTTCTAAAAGGAAAGGCCTCCTAAGTCTCCTTATAACTTAGTTTCAAGCTTGTTTAGCATATTAATCACCCAGGACCATTAAATTTCAGTCATTAGGAGATGAGGAATAATAAGGGATAATAACCTGAAGGAAAGGATATACTACTTACGGGGACTTAACCCATAAGCTTTGTACAGCACTAGGCATCTACCAACAGTATGCTTGGGAGTTCATTCTGCAAGGTACAAAGGGAAGCTTAATATATATTTGGAGCTGAGAAGTAAACAGAAGGATGGAGAAATAAAAAGAATGCTGCCTAAAACAGTTACCAGTGCTGGAGCCAGGCGGTACCTACCTGTCCAGGTTCAGCTTATGGGCCAACATCCTCCAGTCATGACCTCTTGTCTGCGGGGCATCCAGGCTGCTACAGAGCTTCTGCCGGATGGGGGGCGGGATGCTGAAAGCACTGGGACCTGTCATGGTAGTGATGGTGCTCGCTGCATCCAGCAGAGGCATATCAATGCCGGTAGGTTCCTGCGGTTGGGGCACAAGAACAGCAAGATGTTATTCTTTTTTTTTTTTTTTTTTTTTTGAGACTAGGTCTTGCTATTTTTTGCCTGTGGAACCGCAGGCTCTCGTTGCCCAGGATACCACAGACTCAAGCAATCCCCAGCCTCAGCTTCCCAGGTAGCTGGGATGACAGGCGCGCGCCACCACACCCAGCTATTTTTTTGGGACTAGGTCTCACTACGGGCCCCAGGCGGGACTCGAACCGCGATCCCTGGCCCCGGCCGCTTCATAGGCTGAAGCTTACAAGCACGAGCCACCGTGCCCGGCCTAAGATGTTATTCTTGCTGAAGCAATCCCCGCTGAAGCAATAAAAATGCCTGGCCTCAAGTAGTAGTGGGAGAATGAGTGTTTGTCTCTCTCCTTGGTAAGAAAGGCTTCTCCTAGCTGAAGGCTGAGGTTTGTTGTGTGTAGCTTGGCTGAAAGGAAGAGGTACATTTTTGAGCTGACTGACACTGAGAGAACAATGCTGGGCAAAAGCCTCAGTAAACGCTCCTTCCAACCTCTAGAGTTGATAGCTTGCTTCTTCTTTTGTTGAAATGAAAGATAACTCTGCTCTACATGATATCAAATTAGGACTAATTTTTTAAAAAAGAAAATGGTGAACGCAGTACATTGCCTCAGGGGAAGCTGCTAACATCATCCTTCAATTGCTGTTCACCCGTATTTTTTTGTTAAATCTAATTTTAGTAGAGAAGACCATAAATTGGCTCTAAAAATAGTTTCAGCTCATAAAACAGCACAAATGCAAAAATCTGAATTTCATCTGCAGGAGAAATTCTAATCATTTTCTGATCACTTCAGCTGGCTGGAAAAGCAAAAGCAAATGTTGCCTGGGAACTATTAAAGTAATAAAAGAATATCTAGTTAATCTACTTTAAATGTCATCTCTCTCTATCTCTAAAGCAGGTAATTCTTTGGTGTACATAATTAGTTGCTGGAGGATAAACTAGCCACATGCACAATCTCAGCCATCGTGAAATTTCCAGCACCTCGCAGGGTGCTCAGATCTTCCTAGCTGTGCCACCTTGCCCAGGACCCAACCCTCCCAAACCTTGAAGCTTCTGCACACTGTGAGGGTGAGGGCGAGGGTCTCTGTGCCCCAAGGCTGAGTGACAAAGCTTCCCAACTGTTGAGATCAGCAGCCAATACTTGCTGTTAGGCTTATGATCCTCACCTCACAGGGTTCATCAGGGGCTTAGAGCAAAATGAGTGTTTTGCCATGATACACACTGTGGTGTCGCCTGTGATCACTGTTTTTGGCTCAAAAATTGGCAAACTAAGATGCCAAAGATTTCCAGGGTGGGCTCCTTTGTGTTGGTTCCAGCATGTATCAGAATTAAAAAGGTGGTGGCAGAAAATGCAAATGTGAGAAATAGAAGCTAGAATCTCATAATGAGGATGCCACCCACAGATATTGTCCCTCATCAGGCACAGATCTCTTTTCAAGGTCCCCGAGGAGAGAGAAAGAGTATGATCTAGGCACAGAACTTAAACAGAGGAGGAAAAAAGTGATTGCAGGGCTACATGTACATGTTTATTAGTGGATTTTGGTTGGTCTCTATTTGAACCCGATTGCCCAACACTTATGATAATCAAAAAAAACAGGTAAGGATGAGGTTGGGGGGGGGGAGTTGGAACTGAAGAGAAATCAGTGTTTCCACAGTTTAGGGTCATCACCCATATTCCATGCCTGCTTCTTATGTGAACAATAACAATAGGACCTAGAAGGAAACCCCCAGTGCCCCCAAAGACAACCCTACCCTGACTGTCCTTGGCTGGTAGTAGAAATCAAATCCTCAGGGAGCATTTAGGTTTTTATAGCAATGAAGCCTCACAGTTTCTTCCTGCTGATGCCACAGTAACTCTCTACTGCTTCCTACGTTCTGTTGTTCAGACTAACCTTCCTAACACACTACACTGATGTTCCTCATTTTCTTTCCCTTACCAAGAAGCTCTAAACTCTAGTCTGACCACATGGAGTTCCAGCTCCCAGTCAGGTGATGAATAAGTGGTATGTGCATCACTCACATGGTGAACTGGTGTGAGACCCCAAAGATTTTTTTTTTTTATATTTATTTATTGGAGACTAGGTCTCGCTATTTTTGCTCATGGAACCACAGGCTCACATTGCCTGGGGTACCACAGACTCAAGCAATCCCCAGCTTCAGCTTCCCAGGTAGCTGGGATTACAGGTGTGGGCCACCACGCCCAGCTATATTTTTTTGGAACTAGGTCTCATTACGTGCCCCCAGCAGGACTTGAACCACGATCCCTGGTCCCCACCACGGCTTCCTAGGCTGTCGCTTACAGGTATGCGCCACCGTGCCTGGCCATAGACCCCAAAGGTTATGATGGAAATCATGGAGCCAGTTCTAACAGGGATAGGGGCCCTGACCCATGTTTTCCCATCACAGGATAATTCTCACCACTCAAACTCTCCTCAGACTGGAGCAAGCCCTCTTCCCAGTGCTTTTAAAAGGATATGACTCTAATAGTTCTGCCCTTTGCCCATCATCTCTGTTGATACACCCCTCAAAGTGAGGACAAAAGGTACATCTTGCAGCATCCTTCACAACTCCAGTGTTTTCCACATCGTGGGTGCCACTGTGTGTTACTTCCCTTGGACTCCCTGGGTTCCCTGGAGGTGAGAACATGTTTGCTGTCCTCAGATCCCTGTGATACTCGGCCCAGTGCCCTGAGCCCAAAAGCTATTCAGTTCACATTTGTTACATTCGAGTACTTGTTTTTTCCTGGTACAGAAAGAGGATAGACTAATTCCTGATAGAAATCCACCCCACACAGTAGTGTGCTGGGTGTTCTTCCAGGTAAATATGGCTGAGGCTCTGAGAACTCTTCTCTTATTCATGTTGCCCCTCTTTCTTTGTGAAAAAAAAAAAAAAATACATGTGTGTGTCTCCAGTTCAGGCTTCTATGCCCATTTATTTCTGTGGATGACACAAAAGTAATAGAGAATAATTTCTTCTCTTTTATCAGATGGCTGACAATGGCCTTGGGGTTAAGAGAAAAATACATAAATACATTTACATTTAAGTGTCATCCAGTAATTTCAATAGCTATTAGCTTTTACTTTACTTCCAGGTAAAAGTAGAGAGAGCTTATTATGATAATTGTTTATGATATTGGCACCATCTGTCTTTGATGTTGATTCCCTTAGTTAAACATATGATTCTTCAGCATTTACTGAACAGCTGCTGTGGGAGATGGCACACATTTTTAGCTCTCACAGTAGAAGCAACTTTTTATTCTCACACCCTGACTCTTCCCGAAGTTACTTAGGAAAGCTAGTTTTTCTCGATGGTCATTTTAACAGGTTATGAAAAACAGAAGAGGTACATAGATAAGATGGCTATAATAGAATGAAGTACTATGTAGGCTTTTAATAGTATTCAACCTGTATATACTGTGTGTTACGATTTAAAGGGTTTCTAGCAGATATAAGAAATTTACAATAATTGTCATTATCTGGAAATCTATTGTTATAAGAACTGACAGAGCCTCTCCCCTAAAATCCTACTTTTTCAGAGTTCAGAGTGTGTTGTATTACTGCAATGGTGTGATAAATTTTGGAATAAAGCTGTTTTCTTTCTCTGGGCACTAATTTTTGTTGATTTATATTTTTTCATTTATTTTATAGTTGCTGATATAGGTTTTCTTTGTTATTATTATATTTATGGAAAGGGACTTCCAAAGTTTAAGTCAATAGTGGATGCCACCGATTGGAGAGGCAGGTAAATTTTACCCAAGAACCCCACTATTCTCAGCACTAGAGGGCAGCACTAATTGTGCTGCATATATGGGGTAACTGTGCTGGCGGTTAAGCTCTGAGCACTTACTAACACTCACTCATTTAATTTTCACAACAGACCCAGAAGTGGAGACGATTAGCCTATCAGCTTACACATGTGGCAGCCTAGGCAAGCTAGGCTGAATCACTGCCCATAGTGCCATAGAGCTATTTGGGAATTTCCTATGAGATGTTTTTGCTTACAGCTCAAGCTAAACAGTAGCTGAGGGTGGGGCAGGCGAGGGCTTTCAACTTCTTTTCCTTCTCTATATAACTGTTTTTCTCTTGGTGGTGATGGGTAGATTCCCCATTATAGCACCTCCAAGGTCTCTCTTTAAGAGCAGAAAAGAAAAAGAAAAAACCTTTCATCAGGATTTGTATCTGATATTCATTCATTCCCCTAATTTTAAATCTGTAGACATTTTCATTCTCAGATTGCCTCTCCATGAGACTAAACTGTGTCTCTCTTCAAAGGAATCTCTGACCAACGCACCCAGCAAACAGCTGCCTGCACTTGGCAAGGCAGGTTTATGTCAAGCGCAGCTTGACTCACTGGGGGCAGCTGGTCTCTGGCCAGGACAGACAGGTTGAGGGCACACCTGATGGGAAACACCACAGAGGTGGGTGGTGGGGTGGGTAGACAAGGGAGCAGTGCTTTCCCAGCAAGTCAGCTTATTCTTGGGTGACAGGATATTGGAAATGAATCCCCAACCCACCCTCCAGCTGGTCATGTGGCCCCAGGAAGGAGCCCTGTTCTGAAGAAATGGAACCTTTCCCATCAGCAAATTCTCTATTTGCTTATGGTTTTTCCATTGTGGGATTTGTGATGAGGATCTGGGTCTCCTCTCGGGGCACTCCAGAGTTAACTGTTTTTCAGTCAGTGCCTGGCTCCCCAATGTCAGTGCCAGGCCCACACCCCAGCTCTGTGGGCTGCAGGCACCAGCATTCAAATGCTAACAACAATTGTGGGAGTCAGTGACCCAGAAGTAAAAGCAGCAGAGGGTCTCTTAATCCCTAAAGTCATCTGACTCTGGTCACTTCTCCCCCATCCAGTTAAATGTATGTGTCTGTCACATGCGGCCAAAGGCTCAACAAAACGGAAGGGTTAGCCTCTCTGAGCTGACCGCACCAACCTGCAAAAGAAATGATCTTTCCTCAATGTTGGCACAGGAAAGCAAGTCCTTAAATTGTGATCCTGCTAAGCATTACTGTCTTTTCTTGGTGCAAGGGTGGTGGAGCTGGCAGGGGGGAGTGCTAAACAGGGCTCTTTCATTTGCGGCTGCACTGATCCACCTTTTCATTGCACAGCCAACTTCATAGTGCACAGAAAGCAAGCATCAAAGGAGCAGACCTCCTCACCCCCCCCCCTCCAAAATTCTGTAGTCTTTGTTGTCACTGGAGCTGGGTGGTTATTGAACTTTGCAGACCTGCTGGGCCTGGAAAGTGAAAACACCCTCCAGAGCCAGCAGGGGTGGTACTGTGTGCCTGGGAGATAGGGACCAGCGTATCATAGGGCCAGGCGGTTGCCATGGTATCCTGACACCGAGATCATTCCTTATGAATGTCACTGGGGTCTGTGACTAAAGTTGTTTATGAGTCAAAAGTCTCATGAAACTACAGGAGGAAACGACCGTACTTCGGCAGGCTGTGGGAAAGAAGGATGGAGTGTGGTGAGAGCTGACACACTTGCCCCCCTTGGTTTGCGAGGGAAGACAGTCTTTAAATACAACATGTGAAGTGAGATGAGCAGAACACACTGACATTTCATTCGTCACTGCACGAGACTGCGAGGGGGAAGTGGGCGTCTAAATCATGGACTGTCCTGCTGCTGTAGCTTTAAAATACAACAATTCTGTGCTTTGCAGCTCAGCAAGCAGCACAAAGCCCGGTTCCAGGAGGCCCAAAGATGCTGCCTTCTAACCATAACGTCATTCTTTTCCTTTGTTCCTCCAGTGTGAGGGTTTCCAGTGTTCCAAACCCAACCCTGCCCCACTCCCTTCCTGTGTGGAGAAGTTTAAATAGCAGTGATCACTGCTGTTATGTGGCCATATAGAAAATGCCCTGCTGGCATGAATGAAGAGCTCAGCAAAGAAAGGCAAAATGAGAGTCACTTGGGAAATATATAGATTTTACTTCTATTTCTGGAATGTTTTTATGACCTGGGACAAGGATGTCTTTTTCTATATTTGGAGAAGAATGTTTGAGATAGAAGAAACCAAAAGAGTTCTCCTTTCAACATGGAGACAAAAAAGGGGAATAGATAGAGGGATGGAGGTATCAGGCCCACCTCATCTCTCTTCTTCACTTGCCTCAGTGACACAGGGTCAGTGGGTGTGTTTACTGGGAAGAAAGTAGAAAGGAGGTGACAAGGAACATCTCTCACCAAGAAATGCTTAGGGAAGGGTTACTCCATTGTGGGGGGGGGGGGAGGAGGGTGTCAGGAGAAAGGTTATTCCACATGCATCTACTGAAATTACACTTCTCCTTGAAATTCAGCTCTGTTGTAAAAAGTTACAACATGATCCTTTAGTTCATGTTATAAAAAATAGAAGACTTGTTTTCAAAAAGAATTTCAACTATGATACTCCTTTATGTTTCTTGTGCTCTGCATTCATTAAAAACATTTTTCTATAACAAATCAGTCCAGGAAAAACCTCTTCAGGATTTTCCATATGGCTTATGTTGTTGGGCGCTCTCTCTCTCTCCTCTCCAAGGTCACTCTCTCCCCTGATGCCTGAGACAGACAAGAGCTTCTTACCTCAGACACAGTGCAGTTCAGCTGGAAGATCTGCCCCTCACCTTCCACCTGCCGTACACATAGTTTGCAAACCAGCTCCACTGTGTTGAGGCTAAATCTTTCCAGAGTGAATGTGCAGTGGAGGTTTCGCTGAGATCCACTCCAGATATGGTAAAAAGGAATTTCCTAAAGGAAATAAAAGTGTTAGCCACAAATAATGGATTGATGGTAAAAGTGACTCTCAGCTACTGTACTGCCAAAAGTTGTTTTTAGTACTATACACATTACCTTGTCTCATGTTTACCACAGGCCTAAGCATAGTGCACCCCAACCTCCTTATCAGAAAAAAAGCAAACAAATATTGAGGCCCAGAGGTTTGACCCAAAGTCCCACAGAAATGGGATTTGAACCTAGAAGTCAACCATCACATCTTCCTAATCAATCTGTATCTCATTTATAAAAATAAAGCCATTATGAAGGATCTTCTTATTTAAGAAAATTCCTCCAAATAAAACTTACACACTCTAATCATTGCTCAGGACTCCCTCCTTGATATTCGGAAAAAAATTCAAAGAAAGTCTAAAGGATCATAATGCACTGATCTGGTTCCCCTTTCATGCACAGGATGGGAAAGCCCAAACTCCCATCAGCTGGAAACCATATCCTGGAGAGGCAGTCACAGAAAAATCCTTGGCCTGAAAGGCATCAGTTTTCTTACACATAAATCTTCCATAGGTCTAGACCACCTTACAGAGAGCCCATCCTAGAATCTCTTTCCAATAAAGGGAAAAAGTTATTAATACATAAGGAAAGGGAGAACGTGGTGATTATCAACAGAGAATTCAGTGCAAATTAGAATACACTCCCCTGACTTACTTGGCAATTTGGGACATGTTATTTAATCTTACCAAGCTTTAAATCTCTCCTCTGTAAAACACTAAGCAAGAGGACTGAAGTCAGAACCCTATTGGGGCTGGATGAGATAAAGCATAGTACGTGCGTGCCATGTCCAGAGGATGGAAAGAACTCAGCTAGAGTTGCACTGAAATCATATTATTCTGCCACGATTATAAAATAATATATCCTACTATAATTATATAAAGGAAATTGTTCATTAACGGAAGATTTGTGGACTTTTATGGCAGTAGCAAAACAGGAGAAAGAGGAAAGCAAAGGAAGAGATTTAATAAAAAAATGAAAATCTAACATTTCAAACGAGCATGTAGGCAAGTGCTGGCACGTGACTCCTATCAGAGCCCAAGACTCACAGTGAACTCATAGGTTTGTTGTCCTTGAGTTGTGTGTCAGCACTAGATAGCATGAGCATAAGGATGGGCCTGGACGTGCTTCCCTTTATGCCTTCTAGTGCATTCACTGTCATGTCAGGAAATTGCAACCAGGGCAGCTGCAGTGCTGGGTGCTGCAACGATTTGAGGCTAGAGACCCCCTCACAGAGTCTCCTGTGCATAGGCTGATGCATAGGGCGGGGGAGTCCTGTGCTTTCCCCACAAGTACACACAATACGACTGGGGATCTGTACTTTTATGCTTGTATTTAATAAAATTCTGACCATATTTTATTTTTACATGCTATTTCCATTTCTAAACTGTAGTACTAAGTTTTCAAAGTAAAAGTACTTTCTCTCAGCATGCTGAAAGCCTGAGCTATATCATGGGTAGCAGTGTTCTTCTATTTTTTCTACAAATGCAAGGGAGTCTTATTTTTTTAAGTATTTACGTTAACATTTGAGAATGTTTTGAAAAGGCATGGAAAGGATGCACTCTGATGTCTTACTGTTTTAAAAGCACAACAAAAGTAGCAAAATTACTTGAGAGAGAACTAAGAAAGTCTTTCAAATATGTCTAGAAGATTTTTTTTAAACTTCTAACATCTCCAGAATATTTAGGAGAAACAAACCCTGAGATAGAATTTATTTTGAGGAAGGGACTATCTTATGTCTGAATAATTGTAGTCCTTTTTCTTTGAGCTGTCTTCAAGTCTGTAGATCAGCTTGGGACTCTTACCTGATATTTAGCCAGCAATTTACTCTTCCAATGGGAATGGGCGATGTCATGAATGGACAGGCGCAAGTTATGGGTGCTGCCTTTAAAATGAAGAGCCTTTGGTTCTTCCAGGAGCTGTCCTCCCATCTGTCTCTCAAGCTGCAAGACTTCCTATAACAACATCCCCAAAACCAAAAGCAAATTACTGAATCACGTCATTTCCACTGGTTCATCTAAAAAGTATGTTTCTTTACCGTGCTTCTCCACACCACACCTAATTTGTACAACATTTTGAACTTCTAACATTTGGAAACTGGGGACTCCAGTTGAATCTCTCTGCCAGATTGTGTGTGACTGGCACCTACTGACTGTCAATTATGTCCCAGTTCTCTACGTCATGAGATGTGGGATAACTGATGCAACTGTCTGCACTCCCAACTGACAAGTAGCAGACTATTTCATCAAAGCACAAGAAATTGAAAATCAGAGTGCAGAATGGGAAGAACCCTAAATAAAACACTGGTAAGATGAAATAGAGAAGCAAATAGATTTTCAATTAAATTTTAGAGGAAGGAGACAAATAACTACAGAATTAACCCATTATTTTGGTTTTGGTAAAATCACTCAACAAACAGAAATATAGAATGTTTTGGGCATTCTTTTCAATTCTTGGCATATTGTGAGGTAAATGAGTTGGTCAAGCTTTTGGCACCACTGACCTCTGTGGTTATCACCTGTGACCTTGATTATGTTAATTAAAACGCAGTTGGAATCCTGGGTATGGGGACACACACCCATAACTGTGGATACCTGGGCCCAAAGATCATGGCTGTGCACATGTGTCAGTGTGCTAACCTGTGCTAAGAGGCAGGGATAAAAGTTGCAGTAGCTATGACCACTGGGACTACCACCACTAACATCACCACTAACACTGTGACTTGTCGTGCCTCTACATAACAGGCAAGAGAGAGCCCAGAAAGAGCATAAAAACTCGTGGGGGGTTCCAGGGCTTAGTTGCCTAGCCTGCCTTCCTGCTTGGTGTGCTGGTGTACAACAGGTTCCCTAAAAGAGAATTAAAACCTGTAAAATCCACCAAGAGCTCCAGGACTCTCATTATCTATTCAAATCGATAGTGATCCTGTCCTGTGTGTGATCTTGCACTACACATTCTTTACCTACTGAAATAATGTTTTTGTTTAAAATTATCCCTTTCACAACTCCCAATTATCAAAAAAGGATTGTAAACAATGTTCATTACATATATGTCATGCTACAGTAAAAGATACTGATACAGAATGAGGGTTTATCAGAAACAAATATTGAACTAAATTCAAGTGAAATTTTAAAAAGAACACCTCATTCTCACATATTATGGCTGACTGAAAAATTACTGTGTAGATTATAAAGATGTAACATGAAGACAAATTCTATACATTCATCTGTTCTACAAGCTACTTAATGAATGTTAATGAAGCATTTCCAACTACAGCTGCCATTATCCAAACAGCAGAAAAAAAAAATCAATGAACGAAATACCCCGAGTATCGTTTATTCTATGATTCCCTTGTTTGTTGCAACTTCAATCAGAACATGATGTTCAGTGGATACCTGCCTGGTACCAAACACAGGTGGGTAAGAAAGGAAAACTATGTATACAGGAATCATATTGACCTTACCTAAAAATATACCCATTTTGCATTTTATGAATTAATTTCAGACCATATATATATACACTTAGAATATATATACTTACTGGAATATATATACATATATCTACACATACTTTCCAGTTTTATATATATATATATATATATAGATATAGATATTCCAATACGTGCAGAGTTTACCAACACCTCTGATAGGATGGAAGCAGCTCATTTCAAACTGTCTCTTCAGTGGTTTTTAGCATCCACATCACTGAGTCAGGCTGCTGTTCTCAACAATGTAAGTGGCAAGACCCCAGCAGGTATAATAAATATTAGGATAATGTGGAATATGGTCACAGAAAGGGTCTCCTCTCATTAGCATCTAATAGAAGAAATGAGCTAATGGTGCACTGACAGAGAGATGGCATGGTCTGACTTCTTTCAAGTGTGGATTGAGACTATTTTGCTTTGTTGGCTGACGTAGTTATTATCTGACAGGGACCTGAGCAGAATCAGTCAGTTAACCATCTGGAGACATATGCTGTGCCACGATGCCCTGACCCAGAGGTGTTAGAGGGTCCCCAATCAGCTGTGCAGAACTCCCTATGCCTGGTTTGCACAGAATCTTTGCAGAATGTCCTTCCATAACACTTCACACTTCATTTCTAGACAAGAATCTGGTCATGTGGAAATGAAGACGAATAAGAAAAGCGAGGGTTAATTGCAGTGTGTTCTCCTTCAGCAGGAAGCATAATGAGCTTATGTTGATCATGTTAGGTATCTAGTTAGCATAATAGAGAGAAGAGCTGATGTTCCCAATGATCCTGGCACCTGACAAATTCTAAGCTAAAATGATGTTTGTTTATAAACCATTAGAAAAAAAGAAACATAATTAGAAATCTTTGAGATTACAGTCATGCCAATCAATCAGTTCTAGCTTCTTTCCAGTATACCCTAATTACCTCATCAAGACATCTAAAGAGCAATCGATAGTAATTATCTGATTACTATATATCTTCATTATGTACAAATTATCTCCCTGGGATGTCCAAAAGAAGATGCATTGTATTCTGGGAGGTAATTGTATCCAACAATGTATAATCCACACCCCATTCCTACAATCAACATAGATTACCAGAGGACATGGAGAGCATTATCTGTTTTCTTGGCAGGGATGAACATTGAAAAAAAAAATCTGAACTGCCTATTGGCCATGACCTTGAAGTCAAGAAATCTAATAATACCATTTGAGTGCAGAGTCTAGATTGGAGTCAGCCTAAGAATAAGTCTCAGTCCATCTCTTCAGCAATGACTTCTGAGGTCATGGTCAAGAGTTCTCCCTAGTGGGGAGAGAAACCTAGATGGCTTGAACCTTTGAAAGAAAAGTACAAAGTAAAGTGCCCTGTTAAAACCAAGTGAGCTAGTAAACATACTTCCTCCATATTTGTGAGTTTTCTGTCCTTCCAATAACCAGCAGTTACACACAATTGCTGCAGAACTTGGAGAAACCTGATATTTTTCTGTCCTTTAACTGGACATGAACCCTGGCAAAAGATAAATTACCCTTCAGGATGCATCCATGCTTAAAGCAGAGGGCTCTGAACATATTTACATATGCCCATCAGTCAAAAAATGGAACATATACTTCCAATGTATTGATGTGCAAAACATATAGCTAAATGAATATATCAGTATACTAAATATCACAACATACACCTAAAATCATATAAAAACTTATGCCATATTTTGCTCTGAAGTTTCCCTGGGTCTGAGGTACTTGGATTTTATTTGGGGACTGATAGCCTTAGAAGAAATCAGCCCAGAATAAGTGATTCAGTAAAAGAGTCCTCACTAGTCTTAAATTCGACATTTTCCTGACAAGTAGCATAAATTATCATCCCAGTTAGGATGTTCAACTTCAAGCAAACAGATGAAATTAAGGAGAAGACAACACCCCCCCCCAAAAAAAATAAAAAAACCCACAACACAAATTAAATACTGTATGCCAATTCATAAAAAACTCCATGGATAAAGAAATTAATGAACAAACAATACAAATAAAAAGAAAATCTTAAATTATAAGAAAAAAATAGGGGTTGCCAGAAAGGGAATAGGAAGAGGGTGGGTAAGTGGGTAAAAAGTATCAATTGTATGGAGAAGGTTGGAACTGGACTTTGAGGGTGAACTAAATTAGTCAACACAAGGCTGTACATTCACAATGTAATGCTATGAACTAATGCTACTTTTATTTAAAAGATAACCTTGGAAACTGAAATCAGTCCACTTTATAGTCTAATCAGGCTTTGCTATATATTGCTATGGTTAGATTCTATAACTTAAGCTTAAAATATAGCAGATATCACTTTAAAATACACTGTACCTTGTATTTAAAAAAATTAATATTGTGAATTCATTTTGCATGCAATAGCTTTGGTTATTATATTATGATAAATAAAAGGAAAAAAAAATAGGTGCATACACCTGTAAGAAAGCTCTTAGATCTCAGTGTTTCCCTCCTTTTCCATTGCTACCTCAAACTGCTTAAGGTCTGTTATATATACAAAAACCCCCTCAACATCATGTGCTTAACGGTATATAAGCTTTCAGAATAGCTTCCGTGGATCATAACACTAACATTATTTTACACACTTAAGAATAGGAACAAAACACATTTACAGTCAAAAGATTTAGGAAGACTTGAGGAAAAAATTGGGACCTTGGAAAGAAATGTCATAATAGAAATTAGGATCACCTCGGCTCTTTGTTCTCAGAAATATAAATGTCACCTTCCTTTGCAAAGCTTGTCCTCTCTCCTGACAGTATCCCACCTCAGTGCCTGGTCTTGACTGGGTGAATCTATCTGTTGTTTTGATGAGTTTCTTTGAGCTTCTGCTTCTATGAGAAGAGTCACTTTCTGACTTCCTTTGTCAGTTCTATTTTCACTATTCTAATTTGATCTTGAAAAGACTCTTCGTGGGCTGGTTATGGACAGTAGAACCTCTACCGCTGCATGGAAACACGCAGTCGCTCGCACACACAAGCAACCCTTTAATAACGTCACCAGGAGCAGACCAGTGCCCATGCATCCTGCCTATGGGATGGAGCAACCCTGTGGGACAGCCCTTCCTAGGTGGTGGCTGCTCCAACACAGGCTCTTCTGTGGATGGAGTGTGGGCTCTATTGATTCAGGGAGTCTGTGAGGGATTGCTGGAAAGACAGGGACAAGCGATTTCACAGTAGAAACAAGCAGCTTTCACAATAACCAATTAAGCCAAGACATTATCCACACCAAGCCATTAGCCTGGGCTACTTAAGAGCCACAATAAATCCAAGCTGTTTTAAAGGGCTGTGCACACAAAGGGAGCTCCTCTGGCTTGTACCCAAAACTCTCCCAGGCCCTATAGAGAACAAGATCTGCCCTCATTAAGTCTGCTGGAGAAAGACAGGGTGGGAGGAGTCCTTACACCTCCTACACTGAAGATTTTTTTCTAAGTCCAGTTTCACTCTGCATTTCTTTATTTCTTCCAGGCTTGGCTTACCTGCCTCCACAGCCACCCTGGCTCCTCCTCTGTGCTCTTTTCAATCTGAGCAACTTTTCTTAAGGTATTGGATCACAACTCTTGCTGCTAAGAGCTCCCGGCAACAGATGGGCGCACACTGACATGCTTGAAGAGCATGTTTGAAAATATGGTATCTCTGCCCAGGTCTGAAGGCATGACATGTGCCAGGAACTGTGTGAGGTGCTGGGGCCCAGGCTTTGTTCTCTATAATCTGTGTTCACTCCAGGCCTTGCCTGCCCCGTCCAAAGCTCACCCAACCACACTCACCCCTGTCCCAGGCAAAGCCCTGCACCCCAGGCTCAGCCCCATCCTCCATACAACTTGCCTCCTCTTTCCCACCACGACAGGATCGGCATCACCTACTTTCTCAGGGAAACTTATTTTAGTTTCCAGTTTCTCAAGAGTCAATCATCTTGTGCATATATTACCCAGTTTTTGGTTTCACTCTCTATCTCCTTCTAATTTCCCCTCTAACACCTCCCCTATATCTCAAATGCTTCTCTCATTATAAATCTTACCAGCTAAGGGAAGGAAGAAACAAATGATTAAACTGAAATTTCACAGAGAATTAAAATTTCTTCCGGAAGGAAAGGCTAGGAGGAGGTTAAATCAGCTTTACTTTTTTTTTCTGGTTTCATTTTTGCTATTTTCTGGATGTGGTTTGTCTGTCTACCTTTATTTTTTTATGAGATCACAAGGGTCCTGAATCAACTGCATGTAGTGCTCCTAAAGGAGTCTAATACAGTGCCTGGAATTTGACCAGGTGGAGGCAGCTATTGCAGGGGAACCATTCAAATGACCACAGAGGTGGGAGCACAGGTGGTAGTAAATGAAGAGTGGTGAGCTTTGCATCCAGAGGTTTCCAGTTGACCTGGTCATACTGCTCTGGGGAGGCAAACCTCATCCTGTGCTCTGCCTGCAGCACTGGACCAAGTGTTAAAGGTCAATTTGTGTAGTACTGACCTGTGCCGACTCTCACTGTACCTCTGCCATACAGACCCAAGGCTCTAGAAACACAAAGGACAAACTGGCAAACATTAAACTTCCAAAAACCTACCCTCACAGATTGAGGCTGGTGTTGAAAAAAAAATTACATCTTCCATCAGATTCTACAGAACCTGTCCTACTCTTCCCAATTCTTTAATTGTGTGTTGCAATCTGCCCTTGTCATTTAGGGATGGGAAATTTCTCTCTTTGCTACTGAGACTGTCGCCTCTGATGCTAGCACAGCTGTGGGCCTGTGCTTTTCCCCAGCAGAGGCCAAAGAGAGGGGTCACTCCTTTGTCCTGTCCACTGCCAGATTCTTGGTGATGCTACGCTCTGTACTCCATATACTGTCTCTTTCTCCAGCCTCCAGGCCTCAGACCGCAGGGCCGGCTGTGGGACACATCAGACCCTTGCCAGCCTCTCCCACCTGCTTGGGTCACCCCTGCTGGTTGCAGGCCTCCCTCTCCTTCTTTCTCATCCTGCACTCATGCTGGGGTACCCTGCTCGCCCCCTGAGTTTTTCTGCCATCCTTCATCCCTAATAATAACAAGGCTGGACTCCAGTGACCGTATGCAAATATTTCCCGTCAAGACATTTGGTTTCCAGGGCTCTGCCTGCTGCTCCTGCAGCTGCTGCTGCCGTGGATGCTAAGTCTGAGCTGCCACCTCCAGGCCGCCCAGTCAGGGCAGCATTTGACACTTTTAAAGCAAAACGCCAAAAGGAAGCACCTAGGGATACGGCCACACAAGTTCTCCACCTCTGGGTATACATCTAAGAAAATGATGATCTCTTACGGCCACGAGAAAGAAACAAACAGTGTTAAGTTGTTCTAGAACTTCTGATGTCATGAAGTGCTATTTTTTAAACTGTGTGTTAGTTTCCTATTTTTAAAGAAGTCCTTAAGGTATGATAGATTTAAGGACTTTGATCCATACAAATGCGTAATTTTATAGTTCTGTGAGTTAGAAGTTTGACATAGGTTCCATTGGGTGAAAATCGAAATGTTATGAGGTGCCTTCCTTTTGAAGATATTAGGAGAAAATTTGCCTTTTATCCTTTTCAGTTTCCAGAAGCTGCCCACATTCTTTGGTTCATAGTTTCCTTCCTTCATCTTTGAAGTCAGTAGTGGCACAATTGCTAATCCTTCTCAATGGCCCTTTCTTCCTTTGACCAGAGAGGTGGAAGGTACTTCAAATTTAAGTACCTTGTAACCTGATTAGATTTGGAGAGAAAATCCAGGATAATCTATTTGAAGAACTGCCCACAGTCATATCTTCAATGTTGCTTTTGTCATGTGAGGTAACATGGTCACAGATTTTGAATATTGTGTCACATATCTTTGGGGTGCCATTATCCTGCCTACCAGAGTTCCTGCTTTCTCTTCTCCCTTCTTTCTCTTAAAAAATTAAATTCAACATAGAAGTTCATTTTCAAAATATATTACAGAGTCAGAGTTCTCAGAGTTTCATGAGGTAATGATAAAGATGGGTTTACACTTAAAGGCATCAGAAAGATCCTTACCCCTAAATGACTGACAAGTTGGCCTGCCACCAAACCTGAAGCTCACCCCATAATTAGATCATAATTAGAGTTAGTATCTTCACTGAGCAATTATCTTCCAAATGTTCATCTTAGGATAATTAAAATTACCTAGTGTCTATTTTATGCCAGGAAATTTAATAATTTTGATCTCTTTGAGTCTTCGAAAGGTCCCTGATGCAAATTTGGATGAAATGACTGCCCAAAGAGGTCAAGTTCAATGACTGGGTTGCAGAGTTGATGAGTAGCCGAACTAATTAAGTCAAGCAGATCTTGACTTCCCTAAAGGCTTAAGTCAAGTCACCAAGCCAGACCACCTTTCCTTCCATACTCTTAGTACAGAAAACACATCTGCAATCTTCAGTACAATCATTGGATATGCTACATGTATGGCTATAATAATTTCATGCCAGAGATTAGGATTCTTGAAAGTGAAAAACACAAATTGGTCTAATCTGGAGTTAGCTTGAGGGAACTGCAAAAAATATATATGGTTAATTGGGCCAATTCAATTAACTCCAGAGGTCCAGCACAGGTAGGTGTTCTGGGTTTGGTGAGGTTGTCACTGCCATGAATGGGCATCAGAAGGACACAGGTGGACAAGACACAGGGTGATTAGGATAAAAAAAAAATCTTTCACAGGCTGCCTATGTCTATCTGTGATAAGTGATTATCACATTCTCAACTAGAATTCCTATTCTCCTTTATGCCAGTGCTTCTTTCATTTTCTCTTAATTTTTCACAAAATATGGTGATTCACTGAGTTACTCTATTATAGTCTTAATTAAAATATGTGGAAATTGAAAAAAATTATAGTATCTTTTCCATGCTAAATAAAGACAAATAGGCCAGTTTATGCTCATTCAAATTATTTGGTTTATATTACATATATCTCTGTCTGAAGTTCAAAACATCACATGTTACTACCCATAGTATATGAAAGTAATTCCTCTTTTAGGCTGTGAATCTCAGAGTTAATATAAATTCTCATTACAAAATCTCATAATTTTTACTGTTAAGATATTTGGGCATAAATTATTTATTTCCACATAGATGGCTATGTGATCTGTCTCCAAATACAACTTTGTTCTCTATTAATTTCTAGGCTAACTATTAGAGTTTAATTCTTTGCAAATAGTGAAAGGAAAATATAAATATCACTACTTGAATCATCCAAAGGGCTAGAAAGAAAGAAGCTGTGATATACCCAACTCACCTTATTGGCTATTAACTACTCTTACAAATTTTAGAATCTTTATCTCTTTATAAGAACTCAATTTGCAAGTTGCTCCCATTACTCCTTTCACATATATGTACAGGGAAAAAAAAACAACAAAAAACCAAAACAACAACACAAGATATATAAAAGAATCCCACTGTCTTCTAGAAGTCTTAACTTCTACTCCCAGAAGTCACTGTTAGCATTCTAATTATACCTCAAAGCTTCCAAACTGCCAAATATAACTTTTATGTTTCCAGTGACAAGTGTTGCTCTCAGATTTAAAGAAATTAGGGCAAATGTTACAAAAGCTGACAATCTTAAAAGGCATGGGTGAGATGATTAAAGACTGAGATTGATTGATGTGGTAAGTTCTCCCAATTCATAAGGGCAATGATAAAAATTGGAATTAATAATCTTGATGTGTTCAGAGACAGTAGCTGACAGTCATTTTCCAGATAATGTAGCTCTGACCCCTGAGAACAAGTGTACCATTACATTTCTATCTTTGCCTTGGTCTAATATTCCTGCAAGGATTCTTTATATACATATATAACATATATACAAGAATCATTAAAAAAATAAGTTCTTGAAGTTCCACTTTTAGGCTTTATTTGCTATGCTGGACATGGAGATGGGCTGAGGAATTGGATTAAAGCACAAACAAGGAAGCAGAAGTTCCTTTCATGAAAGTACAGCATAGGTGAGAAGAAGCTGTAAAAAGAAAAGGTTTCAAGGGTATTGGGTATCAGCTGAGGGAGCATCCCTTGAGAGGTATGATAGGGGTTAGGTCACTGCAAAGTATAATGAGGCTGTGATACAGACAGGGGTTTGGGGACTCCTGAGACACTTGGAAGAACTGCTGTGTGAAATGACACAGGTCAAGAAAAGATAAATAAAAGGACTCTGCAGAAGCAGGGGCACCATAAGTTAGGGCAGGTATCTTGAGAATATAATTGACTCAATCAATAATATATGATTTTTAGAGCGACTCAAGGGTCTGGAATAATTAAATGTACAGGGTTTGTTCAGTGGGAGTCATCTTCATTATCTTAAGCTAAGGCAATACACAGACACACACGTGCACACCCAATCACACACACACACAAACCTGGAGAAGAGAGCAAGAGGTTTTAGAGTGGAAGCCAATTCTTTGCATATATGAGTAAGAACAGATGAGCTCTCTATGAAGCTAGTGACCATACAAGGTTGAAGGAAGTCTTCTTAAGAGCAAAAAAGAACTTGCATGCACATTATATGAGAAGTGGAAGGCCAAATAGTTGGGTCACAAAGGGGGAGTTTCACCAATGCCATGTTGCAGATCTTGGGAATGGTACAGATGCTGGTGAGAATGAAATCTAGAATGCATTTACACTGTTGAATAGGTAATACAAGATGATGTGAAGCTTACTAGAATAAAGTTGGACAAAAGAACTGTGATTTAAGTGGTGATGTTGAATTTGAGGGGATTTTGGCAATAAAATAAACAAGAAAGAAAGATGATGTGGTAGTTACTGCTAGCGTAGGAGAACAGAAAGAGTCATCTGTGAAGTGTGAAGAATGTCCTCGAAAGGATATGTAATTATTGAAACTTTCTCCTTGGGCTTGTTGTTAGTGAGGGGGTATGATTTTTCATTGCATAGATGGTAAGGTCTGCCATGAATTTACAAGGCTCAGTGTCAGTGAATGGGGAGAAGTAGTAGGGTGAGGGAATGAGATGTGGGAATAGGGTGAGAATAATTTTGAAAATTTTATTCAGGTCAGAAAATTTGTCCTTTATAAGATTAAAGTTTCGAAAATATTTGTAGAACTTTTCACAGTAATAGTCTTATCTTGGCCACACAATGATGTGATCTAGACTGTATTTAAAAGAAAACACACACACACACACACACACACACACACACATGAAAGAGCTCAAAATTTAGGCCAATTAGATCAGAACCTTTGGAATTAGATTCTGTATCAAGTCTTTTAAAACTTCCCAAGTGATTCCCATGTGCTAGGGACAGAGAACCTTTGATAAAAGAAGAACATGGATGAGGAGAGGGGTGGGGCTGAAAAAGGAGACACTTGGACAGGGTGATATGAAAATACTAGCACCGTGTGATAGTATTTGCAGAGGAATGCTAATATACATGGAAACCCCTAAAGACTCACTAAAAGATCTATTAGAAACAATGTATCACTACAGTAAAATGGCATGTCACAAATTGATTTTAAAAAAGTTATCATCAGGGACTGCAAATCAAAACCACAATTAAATACCACCTCACACATGTGAGACTGAAAATAAAAAAGAACAGAAACAAAAACTGTTGGTGAGGACATGGAGAAATGAGACCTCATCCACTGTTGGTAGGGATACAGACTGATTCAACTACTATGAAAAAGTGTGGAGGTTTCTCAAAACATTAAAAACTACATCTATCACAGGACCCAGGTTTCCCTTCTATGTATGTAAAAACACAAAGTATTATATACAATTCCCTGTTAACTTCAGCACACTATGTACAGTAACCAAGTTATGGGAAAAACCCAAGCACTTGAAGACAAATGAATGTATTATGAAAACGAAGTCTGTATTTACAAGGGAATCCTACTTAGTTATAAAAAAGGGAAAAAAAAAAACAGCAAAAACATGAACAGAACAGGGACAGGGAGGATATGTTTAGTGGAATATATCAGAAGAAGAATGACAAATACTAAATAACTTCACTCCTATGTGGGATATAGAGAAACAAAACAAAAGACCAGTCAGAACTAAACCAAACCAACCCCTAGAAATCTGATGGTAGAACTGAGGCGACTAGAGGGGGAGTCCTAAAGGCCTATGTTAGAGGATTAAGGGTGTTTTGGTGAGAGTATGGTGTGTAGCATAATTTGAAGGTGTGAACCTTTAGCTGCAAATCAGATACAATGGAGCAAACCAACACTATCTTGATCGAATACACTATTTTATAAAAAGATAAGTATATGCAGGTAATAGCCATTCAAAAAGCAAGGAGATGGAAGGAGACAGACAGGGAAATTAGCAGCAGGGCTTTGTGAAGGCAGAATTAGGCAATGAAGATCCTTTTGAGCTATACAGCCCCAGGGTTTCAATTCAAATGAGAGTGTGAATATTGGGAGGGTTGAGCTAATTGTCTTTTTGGCATATTGGGTAGACTACCTATAACTAGAATTTTGGTGTTTCTGCATTATTTAAAGGTTACAAGGTGGAAGAATGCCTCATGCATTATTCATGTTTGTTGTAGGCTAATGTGCTGGACCTCCTAAAGCTGGGAATTGATAAATGTCTATTTGGAAAGCACTGGGTTTGGATTGCCTTTGGGTTGTTTTCCTTTTTCAATCTGTTTGTCAGTCTTTCTCAGTATTGACCATTTGCCTATCTTTTTACTAATTAAAACAGTCACCATTATTCTGAAATGCTACATTTTTGCATAGATTTGTGTATATCTTTTGGGATAAAAGCCCATGTTTGAGAACAAGAAGTGATTAATAGAAAATGTGTATTGAAGATTTCAAATGTGATGCAGATCTGATAGAGGATGTTGTTTGCAATCATTTTTCTTGGTAGTGTTAAAAAGATTTGCCTTAATCAGACCCCATGGCTCCCTGATAAATAGTTTTCCATAAAAAGACTTAAGCCTAGGATGATTTCTAAAGCACTATGCTGACAGTGCCTTAGAAGTATCACATGTGCAAGGAATATAAAAGAAATAACCTTAAGGTTTATAACAGTGCTGGATGTTCCTATCATTTTATTCAACATCAGAAACTCCCACACTCTTGACCAACCAAAAATAGCTCCAGTGACCTAGTACGCCATGCCTCTCCCCTCCCTGGACCTGAACTGCAACACTCGTTTTTCACACCCCACGGCTATTCTCTGAATAGAAACTTTAGAAGGAAATACCCTGATAAAATAATAATAAAAATTCTCCCCTTTATTGCCTTGACACATTTTTCTTCAACTTTTCTTTTTTCCTCCTCAACCCAGAGGCTCATCCTTTTGTAGCTCTTTTGCTAGCTCCTGTTTCTCCACCTTTGCAATGGAAGGGCTCCTCTTGATGGCTATGTTCTAGAATGTGGCTCCTCAAGTAGCTCCTTTTAACAGTGAGAGTTCAGTCTGCAGCAGCCGTGTGGGTAAAAAGCCCATTTTCTCTACTTCACATTTATCAATCTAAAACAATGTTCTTACCCTTTCTGTGCCTTGAATTACATGCAAAATGGGGGCAGTGGTACCTTATAGGTATTTTTTTGGTGAAGATTAAATGAGTTGATATATTTAAAATCTTGTCCAACACATATGAAATACTCAGAACTGTTTATTACTCTTTCATTTTATCCCTCTAGTCTGCCACGATGCTTTCCCTGACCCCTGTAGATGACACATATCAACATTATATAGTTGGTTTCTAAATCTCTACTGAAGAACCCTCTGATCAGAGGGTCACTTTGTATGAAAATAAAGTTAATGAAATTGGAGCTAAGTCAGATTTTTTCTGCCCTCCCGCTGCTAACCTCTATGGCTGGCACCTGCAATCCTAGGTTGTAACCTAGTTGCAGCACAGATGTCAGGGTCAAGAGACATGGGTTCGGAGCCTATGTTACGTATGAACTTCTTGACCTGGAGAGCATGGGTATCCATATATGTGAGTGCAGACTCCCATGCCAAGAGGTGAGGGATAAAAGGGCAGGTCACCCTGATATAAGACTGCCAGAAGACACGAGATTGAGAGGGGGCATGCCAGAGAGAACATGAAAGGCTGCTGTCTCCTTGCCGGCTGCTCTGTCTTCTAATTCAGCACCAAAATCCTGTAAAATCCCACCAAGGGCTAAAACATTCTCTTTTCTTCTATGAGGACCAACCATGAATCTACCTGGCCTGGGATGGTTGTGCAACACATGTCCATATTTATAAGTGTCTCTTGGTCACGGTTGTCCTGATGTCTAATTCATTCTCTGTCTCAATAGTCCAAAAGTAAAGACATATTCCAACATCATACCCAAAGCTGCCTGCTGCTATCTGCTACTGACATTTAGAGGCCAACCTGGTATTCAGCTCCTCCCACTCAGGGTTAGTCATCTGATGCTGCAAGAACTTCTGGAACAGGTTCTTTCACACAGATTCACACCAGTTATTACTTTTCCTTCCTCTCTTATCAGCCTGATACTCCCGGGACTTTTGTCTTCACTTGACACTATCTTTCCACTGAAGTGAGACGAGTATTTCTAACATATTTCTAATCATGGTTTTCTTCCTTTTAAATCTCTGTAATGGTTCTCCATTAACTCACAAAACCTCAACTCTCCCCTGTGTCAGTCAAGGTCCCATCTATCACTCATGGCTTCCTGGAAGGAATATATCTGTAGAGTCTATATTTATTGTTCCTGCTGTATTCCTTTGCATTGTTCTCTTTACCTACAAATCTTGTATTTTTCTCCCCATTATTGCTGGTTAAACCCTGTTCACCATTAAAGTCAATCTTAAATGTTAATTCCTTTTCAGATTTCCTACAAATAACAGGACACTTCTCTTTCCTGAACCCCAACAGAATATTACATCTTATCTATGACATTTTTCACACTGATTTTTCTCCCTATCATTGGCATGCTTACTTTATTCCTCCTTCTAGATCATAAGTTCTTCAAAGACACTTACTACATCCTGTAAAGCTTCAAATGGGATAACACGAAAGCAATAATAGCGCCAGGAATTAAGCCCATTTATTTTGCAAAGCAGCAGCCTGTTGTCAAATGCTAACCCTCTCCCTCACCGTCCTCATAAAAAGAATGGGAAAGCATATAAATGAAGTAGGACACAAGAGGAACATACAGTGTGAGCAATTATGCCAATTCCTTTTATAGGAAGAACACAGCTGAGATAAACACAGAAGCAGATTATTTACCATCCACGGATCTCTGTGCCAGATTCTTCCACTTCGTCTAAATTTTTCATTAAAAGAAATCAAGGAAGGTAAACAAAAGTAGCCCTTGGGAAGAATCAGCATAAGGGAAACAGCTCATTTATCAGCATGGCCTCAGAGAAATGTCTTATTTTCTTCACTTCATCTTTTGGAGCCAAATACAAGTGTTCACACATTACGGTGGGGGCATGCATACCACCTTCTCCAGGAGTGCGCAGACACACCAGACTTTGGCTTGCTGTGGAAGTGAGTGAGGAGGGTAGGACTTGGGGGGGGGGGAGAGAAGGAGAGGGAAACCGCTGACCTTGAGGGCATCTCGGGTATCATCCAGACAGTAGACACGGATGCTGTATTCCAGAGAGGAGCAACAGAGAGGCCCAAAGATGGCCAACTTCAGGCGTTTGGCTGCTGATTTGGTGGTTGACTGACCAACCAAAGCATAGGTGCTGAGGCTCTCTGTGAGAAGGTGGCAGGCCTCTGTGTCCAGCTGAATGTAGCAGGGTGTGGTGAAGTTCTCCTCTCCCACCACCACCACGTCCTGAGGATTAAGAGGAAAGAAGAGGGTGAAGCTCAGCCACAGAGGTGGCAGCCAGCAGTGGTGGGTGATTCAGCCAGCAGTGATGGGTGACTCAGTGGTGGGTGAGTTCTGCTTCTTTCTCTCTGGCTTTTCTCAGTTTTATACCTCTACTTCCTTTGCTAATTTTTATCTCCCCCCCTTTTTTTTGTTATTTTGTTCTATTTTACTTTTCAGTGTTGCTTAAATGCAATAAGCTGATTCATGACCTACTAATGAAGCAAATGATTTGACACACTGCTATACACCAAGTATGCGATTTTTTTCTGTTTTTCCTAGACCCATATTTATCTTTTATTTTTTGGCATATATTGTGTATTTTTATTTATATTACATCATTGCATTATTGTGTACTCCAGGGCTTTCCCACTTCACTAACACCTGTTAACCATCCTGATCTTTTGTGGTCTTCATCTCCTCCGCCTTCTTCCCCCTCCTCTCTCACTCCATTGTTCTGTCCCATTGGTTGTTTTTAGTTTTTCTTGTTCGTTTGTTTGTTTTTCCCTATATTCACCATATAAATGAGACCATCCTGTATTTCTCTTTTTCTTTTTGACTTATTTATGCTAATGTGAGTCTTTCTAGTTCCATACTTCCCTTGTCTTTATGCTGGCAATATTATTAATTTAGATCCCTCCCTTGCCTTTATGCTGGCAATATTCTTAATTTAGATCCCATTTATTTAGCTTTTTTTTTTAATTCCAGAGAATCTACATTACTGGAATCTACATAAAATTCCAAAAGAAATTCAGAAAGTATCCTTTTAATTCAATTTACCTGAGTTTATTATCTATCTTGGAGAATTTAATGTTTTAATCTCTGAATTTCTTATGTATCCCAAAGTAATATTTCATTTTTATGACATTATAGTATGGTAGCCTTTTCATTAAAAAATGCAGAAACTTGAAAAGAGGGAAAAGACATTAAATGCTACCATTCTGGTATGTTCTTCCAAACTCACCTACCAATTATTTTCCAGAGTAACACACTGCTTTTCCCCAATGGTCAGACACTATGGAAAAGTGTGACATGGCAGACCCCATAGCTTTTTGCTGTTATTTTTATGTACACCTTGAAACTCTCTATGTGTTTAGACTTTTAAAATACAGACACAAAAGCATATAGGCAATTTCCCACTCTAATGTATGGCAATATATTTTAAAAGGGACTTTTGTAAGAATTTCCCTATGAACTAATGTTTAATAATCATTTATTTTTATTTATTTTACAGGCACGTGCCACCACACCCAGCTATTTTTTGAGACTAAGTCTTGCTATGTTGCCTGGGGTAGTCTCAAACCTACGGACTCAAGTGATTTCTAGCCTCAGCCTCCCTCCCTAGGCTGGGACTAAAGATGCCTGCCACCATGCCCGGCTAGAAATTTTTATTTTTCAGAAAAAAAAGGATGGCATAGAGAGTTTCCATGTTATCACAAACCATGTACAAAAAATAAAACAAAAACAAAACAAACCCCCAGTTTCCTATTAATAACATCTTTATGGCATGTTTACAACAATCAGTGCATTTGCAAAACCTTCTTAGTTTTTACTTAAATCCTTTCTTCCATTTTAGTTTTCATTTATTTTAGAATTTTTATTTAAAAAAGGGAATAGATAGCATAGGGAGTTCATATTGAACAATCAAAAAGCTGTGGTATTTTTACATAATAGAGTATCATTCGGAAATGGAAAAAATGGCCATTATTTCTTTGCAATAATAAATATGTAGATAAAATATTTCAGGAATCAGTCTATCACTGCACACCTGAATTCTCCCTTATCTGTCACACTCTCTTTCCTTTTGAATATAAATTAAAGTTCCACACATTTTGCTTTAAAAAGTAAAAACCTTTCTAGAGTTGTTTACATGCACAGTGTGCACCTGCCTTCCATCTTCATCCCAACAGAACCTTACCTCCCATTGTCCCTGGGTGACCTGGTTCTTGAGCTGTATCTTCCAGTCCTCAGTACTGGGATCGGCACAATGATGCATAGTGAGGATGATGGGTCGGGTCAGAAGGGCACCTGGAGGTCCACAGCTCACAACAGGGGTCAGGAGTGTCTGTGGATCTTCCATGGGTGGCCTAGGAGGATAGCATAGAATGGTGTCTGGGATATTTTCATAGTATTCATGTGCCACATACTTATAGATTTGAGATCAAAAATTGTATAAATAGTTTCTCCTTGGAGTTTTTTTTTTTTGGGGGGGGGGGTAGAGTACCCACTAGGGAGTTAATATTAAAAGGGAAGTTTCTCTTTATACAAGATTTTGATCTTGCAAGACTGGAGGTCTTTATTATAACAGGGAATAGGCCACATCTCTTTGATTCCTTTGCCTCAGACATAAGGTCTGTCTTTGGTAACGTCCTCTGAACTCATGTACAGAAACTTTGAGGATGGAATGAGACAAAACAGAGTCCTCAGGAAGTTACATAACCACCTTTTCTGAAAACACTTGTCATTGGTATGACAGGGTTTAAAATACTTTTGTGATTTTTGTAAGACCTAATTTGAAAAATACTTTAAAAAAATCACTTAGAATAAGAACACCCTGGAGCTAAACCTCTAAATGATTCTCAGGAATAAATCAAGCTAGTAAAGCAGATTCTTTTAAATATGACCAGAAAAAAAGAAAGCATTTAAAAAATAAATTTCTACTCGTATTCTTCATACTCAGAAACTGAATGGAAGAATCTTCAAGGTCCAACTTCTTTCACATTTTTATAAAAATTGTCTTAAATCCTTTCCCTAATAAGATAGTAACCAATAAGCAAATGGGTAAATTAACCCAACTTGTCAGTTTGCATATGAGAAATTAGTTGCAGCGTGTTAAGTGGGTTACCCAAAGTCTCACTACTAGCAAGTCTTGGTGTACTAGTTAAAGCTATATATTCTTCACACCCATACTTAAATGACCCTGTCAGAATAGCATGGTTTAAGAAATCACAGACTTACAGAATTTTAGATGAGGAAAAGCTCTCCAGGTCTGTAAATAGGAACTTTCAACTATAGCAGGCTATCTTAGGCTAGGGGGAGTTAGTGTTTTCGACATATCTAGGCCTGTCCTCTGCTACCATTGAAGCATCTCATTATTTTCAACTCAAAGTCACAAAATAGTCATACTTAGAGGGAACACAGTCTAACACTTTTTTCGATATATCCTTGACCTACTTTTTTTCTCCACTTTGGCATGAAATACTTTTAAATATTTAGAGATTGTGATGACACCTTTATCCCAGACCAAACGGGTTCCAGATCTCTTCCTCTATCTTTATTTTAATATAGATGTTTGTTAGTGTTTCAATGTCTTTACTAAAGTAGGGCATCTTAAAATGAATGTAGGACTTAAGTAGAAAATATAAAAGAACTACTATTTCCTTTTATTTGGATTGTGCATTTCTCTCAATGCCTCATAAAATTATTATGCTAGTGTAATCTCAATCAAGTAATTACTTCTAAATATTATTCACTGGACTTGAGTTAGAGGGAAGATGGAATATAGTTAATAGCACCTTTAAAAATATGAGGCAATGAAGTTCCAGCAAGGTTAAGTAATATGTTGAGGCTACCCATTCTTGTATTCTTAATATGAAAGGCTCTTATGTCTCCATAACCCTATGGTTATTATGACAGTTTTTGAACTTAAGTACAGAAATTCATATTTAGCTATTTAATTTCATCGTAATAGCTTCAGGGAAAATTTCAGGCCATCTATTTTTTAATGTTATGTCTTTCCTCCAAATATGGCCATTTCTTCCAGTCTTTTATCCTCTATCAATTTATGTTCTAATTCCAATCATTGATAACACTGTAATACAAGAATAGGGCAAAGACAGAACCCTTTTCTCAAGGGCACAACTTGAAACCTCTCTCCAGTCTGACATCAATACTTTGATTTACTTAGTTCAGCCAAATATAAATCCATTAAAATGTATATTGTCCAGTTCATATCTTTCCACTTTGCTCACAAAGATACTACAAAGGGCATATCAAATTCTCTTATAATTATGATGACTACTTGAAATGGATTTTTCTCTACCCTTTACTTATGGTTTATGTATTATATAGTTGAGACATTAGTTAATATCTATAGCTTACTCTCATTTAACACTCAACAGCAGTTATTATAGTTTTCATATTGTTGACTGACAAGTCTCTCCATGAATCTCTCATGCCTCTGTACATTTTTGATGGCTTTATCGAAGATATCTGCACAGTATTTGCTTCTCAAAATTAATACATATTTATTTCTGGATGTGCAGTGTAGCCATACTCAAAATGTATATACTTCCCATAAAAAAGACACAGGTTGCCTAAACTCAGGGGTCCTTTTTTGGAATGCAACCACTAAGTATAAATGCCATCTGGCCCTCTTTCCATCACCTTTTCAGAATGGGGGTTTAGGAGATTGTACAAAAATGATGACAGTTTGGATAGCACCACAGCCATGACTAATGGCTCTGACACAGAGCCTTGTGTCATCTATCAACATCACAAAACACTGGCAGTCAACTTGGTATCTCACAAATAAATTCCATTTTTAGCAATTTCTCAATTCTTGACAATTATGATCAGTTGAAAGAACTAATTAAAATTTGTCAAATTTTTCGCTTTGCAAAACTTGACTAAATTTTCCCCTTAGTAAAACTGTTTGCCCTTTCTCAACCCAGAAGCTACACCAGGCTCTCTCCAATATACCGCTTTTTCCCTTTCTATTTAGATAATTGAAAAACAATCCATCTTAGTCTTTAATAATGTCTCAATTCTTAATGAGAAACACTGGTTTTATTTACTATAAAGTTACCAAAATACTTGGAAATGTAAAGAATCAGGGATTATTGATACCTTGAAAACTCATTACCATCCCCTCTATCACTTGGTTTTCATTTCCTCTAAATCCAATTTATCTTCCTTCCTTTTTTGAAATTTATTCTCTTAGAACATGAGTGAAGTTTTATTTTCATTGTGTCATAGTTGGTATCACATTATTCTCCTTAAATAGTAACCTCAGACTTACTTAATTTTACTTTTCTTACCAGGGGAAAAAGGAAGACTGTATTTTCCTGAGAATAATTCTTACTTTTTAGTTACAATTGTACCTTAAGAGTGGAGAACTAAACTTTTAAGGAAGGAGGCTAAAGTCAAATCCATTTCAAGTGGTCCTTGCAATATAGTGGGATTGGAAACATCTGTCTCTCAGTCTGCTGTCAGCAGCCGGTGCTCGAGGCAGAAGGAGGAGGGTTTCTTCTCATCACTGAGTGGAACAGAAGGGAGAAGACTCCCTGCTGGGTGGGGGGCTGTCAAACCTGTGCACTCCAAGCACACCCCTACCATGCAATATTGATGGGCACCATTCTTGGAGGAGGGAGAGCAAGGGAAGGAAGGGGCAGTAGGTGTCAAAAGAATTTATTAACCCAGTGAAGTGCAAGAATGTAATGAATAGGAAAGTGGTGAAGTGGAATTCATAACAGGGAATGAAAAACAAAGCAGAAACAATGATAAGAATCTTTTTGTGTTTTCTAGATGAAAGAAATAGAGTTGAAATTAGAAACATTTCCAAGCATACATAGAACTGTGACTAACTCTGTAGGCTTAGAAGAGTGTATTCACTTCCCTAGCTTTTAATTTTCTCTTCTGCACAAAGACATAATATTTTATACTCAGTCATTTACAGTTATGCCGTGAAAGGCACATATAATTGCTTTTATGTAAGTTTTATAAATTCTTTGTTAGAGTAAAATTCTCTCTGATAACAGTAAGCAAGGGAGGAGGTAATCTGACAGGAAACAAATTTTTTTCTCTGAAGGCTTTGTCTTAGTAGCCTGAGAACCCATCCAGCTCTCCCCTTGATACTATCCTTGTTAGACTTCGAAAAGCCTTCAAATTTTTAGTTATTTATCATCACTGAATTTCTACTTATTTTGCTTTGTGTTCCTTTATTATCTTCTGCTTCTAGTTAGGAAAGGTTAAGATTTAACTATGTGAAACAGAGGTCAGAGTATTGAACTCCACATTTCTTTATTTATATAAAGAAATATTATTTAAAAATCAAACAAAATAGTAAAAAAATAAATGTCTAGTTTATTATTTTGTAGGGAGAGCCTTGCTCCTTTTCTCTCATGTTACCTAAACTATATAAACTCTCTGTGAACACTAAATGCAGAAGATAATAAAGGAACACAAAGCAAATTAAGTAGAGATTCAGTGATGATAAATAACTAAAATTTTGAAGACTTCAAAGTCTAACAAGAATAATATCAAGGGGATAGCTGGATGGGTTCTCAGGCTGCTAGGACAAAGCCTTCAGAGAAAAAAAAATTGTTTCCTGTCAGATTACCTCCTCCCTTGCTTACTGTTATCAGAGAGAATTTTACTCTAACAAGGAATTTATAAAACTTTCATAAAAACAATTATATATGCCTTTCACGGCATAACTATAAAGGACTAAGTATAAAATATTCTGTCTTTTGCAGAAGAGAAAATTAAAAGCTAGGGAAATGAATACACTTTTCTAAGCCCACAGAGCTAGTCACAGGCAAAGCTAGATTGCAATCACCAGTCATTTGGTTTCTTTTACCAATGGGGTTTCTTTAGGCTTTCAGGTCTTGGGGTTTTTTCCTTTGTTTATTTGTTTTGTTTGTTTGTTTGCTTTTTGTCTGCTAGAATGAGCAATCTACCTCTACATCTACCTGCATCTACCTCTGTGCAGACATGGGAGATGCTTTCTATAGACACACATGTCTTTTACTGGCCCCTCAGGATGACAACTTCATATGGATTCACATAACTGACAACTTGAAATATTTGCACTCGACATATCTGACAGAAAATATCTAACTCACTTGCTATCAAAAGCTCAATTGAGCAAAGAAAAACTTATTTATGGAAGCAGCTCTGAAGGGTGTGTCCAACATTTCCCTCGAAGGCCAAAATCTATCCATGATTAAAGCAGAACAGCTAACTGTTATGCCCTTGTCTGAACTGTTGGATCCTGGTTGAATCACTTTACTGAATTTGTATTTGGGCCTTATGCTATCTAATTACACCGAGAGACACTAACAGAAGCAGCCCTATGAAACTCATTGCTATCTTTATCTTAAGGATGTTGCTCATTATATTAACAAAATGTCTTCTTTATGAGGAACCAAAGAAGAAATAATTATACTTCCTCAGGGCATATTTCTTCCTGGCAGACACATGGATTTTGTAATTTGTCATGATCCCCTCTTTATAAACAGGATTTCAGTAAATAAACACTTTGTAGTACAGTGAAAGAGTAAGAAACCTCCCCCCCCCATACCCTCATTCTTTTTTACTGCTGTTGCTTCAAATGGAACATCGCTGATGTGCAACTATGAAATAATAATGCCAAATACTATGTTACAAAGTTCCAAACACCACATTAAAATAAATGAAAATTTTATCCTATATTGTTTCCGGAGAAAATTTGTCTGGCATCCTCACAGTTTAATTATTTAAATACAGTAAATACAGTGATAGTTTTAATTGCCTCGCCACTAACTCACACCTTAAGCCCTTTCTACTGGGGTTTCTTCTTTAAAAAAAACAAAACAAAACAAACAAACTTGAAAGGCCATCAAGGTCACACAGTTGACACAGCAAATATTTTTCTTATTGCTCTTCATTCTCTACACGTTAATTTTGATAACTCTGTGAAACCAATTTCTCCATCTTGAAATTTTCATAACTTCTGGTGATTTCGTATTATACTTACAATTATTCGTTCTTAGAACTGGGGGCTTTGGTAGTGACCTTGGTATATGCCAATTTAGAATGCTACATACCTTAAACTTATATAGTACTATAAATGTCATGTCACTTTAAGAAAAATTGAGAAGATAATTCATTGAAGAACCACTTCATGTTCAGCATCCCCTGAGATGCAAACTGTATTTATCTGCCTTATGCTTATAAGTTTCATTACACTTCATTCATCACAGTTAACCTTAAATAAAAATACTCCCCAACATTCTTTCCTCGGTTGTCTTCAGTCTCTGCACTTTCTTCCTGGAAGGTTTGTCTCAGTGATGCCCCAGTTGTATCTCAAGCACAAATCCCACATCCCCACCTGTGCAATTTGTGAGCATCAAAACCAGAACATACCGTCCCCATCTAACTCTGAGAAGCTTCTGCCCTGTTCTCTCTCATAGCTCTCCTGGTTTGCACTGTGTCCAAGGCCCAATTCCCAGGAATACGCTTTGTGTTTTGCTATGCTTTTGCTGCCCTTCCGGTTGGCTGTGAAGTCATTCTTTCTTCTAAAACACTGTCTATTCTGCTATATCCTGGCCTAGTTCCTTCCCTCCTGCTCATACCCAGGATACTGTCACAGCCCACTGTGCCCAGCTTTCAGGGGAGCCTTTCCGTTTCCCATTGTCATGCGTCCTCCAGCATTACCAATTGAGTCTTCCCAAGGCACTGCCATTTCTGACTCTTTTGGCTCAGAAACCTTCCATGGGTCCCCAGTGTTCACACACACACAAAAATTCTATTCACCTTTACATTTGAAACATCCACACTGCTTTTTTGGCCTTTTGAGAAAACTACTAAGCAAGTACAGAATGCAAAGAAAGGGAAGACGAACTCTTCTATCTTCAATTCAATGTATTCTTCAATAAGAACTGACAAAGGACATGATTTCGGCGTGAGTCACTCTTTTTTAAACTGGTACTCAAAACAAGGCAAAAAGTCCCCACTGCACAAATTGGATCTACAAGAATCCACAGAGAGCTCCGTCAGCCAGGAGGAGAGAAATCACAAACCGAGCCTGGCAGCTTGGTCTTCTTTTTTGTCAGAGACAGCTTGTCCCATTTCGGCTGCTCATCTGCCCTTCAGCATTTCCTCTTAGCTTGGATGCAGTAAAGATAAGGGCACTCTTGTCACATTCACTGTGTCTCATGTAATTAGGTTCACACCTCCCTTTAGGCAGTTCACATCAACAGATGACCAGCTGGATACCATCCAGCTGGAAAAAAAACATTCAGTTCTGGATGCAATAAAAGGGAATCAGAGAAAGGAAAGTGGAGAAAAGTGACCAGACTTTTCCTATATATGCCTGGAAGTAACATTCTTATCTCCTGACATCCTCACGGCATCTTCTCTGAAGGAAGTGCCATCTCTGGTCACGTGAAGAAGGAAAGCGGATTAGCAAATTTAAGATAGGTGCCATGATGAGATGGCAGAGGTCCGGCGCGGCCCTGCTGCTCTAAGAACAACATGTCAGAAGCAGGAGAGCTGTGGATGAGATGATGTGGGTGTGGACTCAGCTGTTTTGTGCGGAAACTTGGCTGTGTGACTTGATTTCTCTAAACCCCAGTCTCTTCATGAAGTAGAACTCATCAAAGGTGACAGTTTTGGTGAGGGATAAATGGAATAACAAGGATACTGAATAAAGGGAACTATATTTTATGTCATTACTTTATTCTAAAATGCATTCTTATTGTATTTACAAGAAAATCTCATTTAGTTCAGAGCAGAATTTTAGTGGAGAGAGGACATTCTTATATTTGACACACTTATTTTCTTGTATGTGTTCATTGTTTCATGGTCTTTTGTATTTTCTTATGAAATCTGTGGTTACTTTAACTTCATTTTGATAAACGGAACTCCTTTGAGTCATTTCCAGTTCAATACGGTAATTCTCTCGACATCTGACTTCAGCTGGTTGGCACAGCATAGTGACTTAAGAGTTTTCTTTCCTTTTGATTCAAAGGCAGGGGAATCTAAATGCAGAAGTGCCTAGTTTTATCAATTTTCTCTTTATTTTTTCCTTTATCAAAATGTACCATTATCCTGGTTGGGATGTCCACTATACTCTGGGAAGGGAAACCACAGGAGGCATACAAGTGCATATATCTTTCTGTTTCAGTGTGCCTGCAACAGCTCCATCAGGCTTGATGTTCAGCTAAAGATAACGCTGATCAGACCACAAACACCTTACTGCTTTGCAGCACAAAGCACAGTTAGTATTTATTTGTGTTTAAACAAAATGTCCATATCGGTGAAAGCGTGAGGGAGGGATGCACTTAGGGTTCTCCTTGACTCTGAACGAGAGAAAGAAGGGAAAATGGGGGCATTATGGAGTTTGCTAATCTTCATTTCACCTGCTGTAAAAGAAAAGCATGTTCAGGGACTGTGAATGTCACTCTGCACAGAGAATGAAAAAATGAATACTTGATGTGAGAAAATGGATTTTAATGATTTTCTGTTTAAATTCAAGGAGTAAATTTTATCATTTTTTTAATGTTGTGTAGGTGAAAGTAAACCACAGAGGAAAAATGTCATCTGGGCCCTATTAATTATAAACACCAATATCTCCATTTGAAAGAATAAGAAAACAGCTTCATGACTACCAAAGAACAAGAATCAAAATAGATGTTTTCCTGAGGATAAGAAAGGGGAAGAGAAAAGGTGTAGCATGTTATAATGATAACCTGGATCTACATTTATTACAAAGTCAGACTTTGTAATCCGATAACAGAGTAGAGGAACCCATGCCTTTTCTTTTAGGAAAGACAAAGATAATTACAGGTGAAGATCTTTAATTCAATAACATCTTTTATTTTAGGATCTCAGTGTCCATTAGGTTTTTAAAACACTAAAGTAACATGTGCCTTATACAGGAACTAATCAAAAATGACCATATATGATTTGTTAGCAGCCAAACTGAGGCTTGAATTTAAGGAATTTTAAACATCTCTTGTGATTTTTACTTAAAATAACTTGATCTGTTTTACACTTTTAACACATTCAAAACAGTCTTTTAATTAAATCTAGTTTAATCACACCTAGATTCATTTAGAAAGGTCCAGTTATAAACTTTCTAAGTGCTAAATTTCAGGAGATTGGTTACACTTATGTTAAAAACAAGTCACAAAACAGAATCTTCAGGTGAAAATAGAGTATTAGGCCAAGGTGTCAAGGGAGTTTAGGGATTTTTTAATTCTTTGTGAGATTTAACCCTAAAATATCAGTAGGCTGCATTCCATGAAGATGAATCCTATTGACCCACGTATTTCTGGATAATCTATGGATCATATTTATGACATTTTTTAGAGCTACCCTAGTTGCCTGTACACTTGTGAGAAGAAATATGAACATCCCCCTATGCTCAAGATCTGCAAGTGTCTGAAACTTGAAAGATAAGAGGAGTAAATTTGACTTTTTATAGATTTTAGGGAAAAAACTAGACTGGGAGCAGGGCACTTAAGACAAAAACATATTGAGTTTATTCTTTCTACAGTGCTGTATTCTTTCTCCTCCAAGTCAGATATTGATAAAATCAAGTGCACCAGAAAAAAACATATTTACCTCATATTTTCTTTCCTGTGTACAGTCACATACATTTCATAGACTCTCCCTTGAGGAATGGCCCCAGCGGGAATCAGCAAGCTTACTCCTGAATAGCAAAAGAGAAAACCAGTGTCATAAGACCTATGAATCAAAATAAAATTCACAGAGTTCCTTTGAAGTCAGGGAAAGGGAATGGGGGGATTTTGTGGTCCTGCAGCCATAAGCCTGTTTCTTTTTCCCTGAAGACATGTAAATACTCTACAGACGTGTAAATATTCACAGCTGCCTTACTTTCCTTCCTTACTGGCCTATTTGTTACCACAACTCCCCCTGAACTGTTAATGGATTTAGTTAAAGGAATGATGTAATTTTTTAACTTCTTGTTTTATTTAAAGAATAGACAGATGGTTCCACTGTTGTTTTCTTTGCAAAATGAGGGGGAAATCAACAATTGCTCTTAAAATTTCAAACAGCTGTAATATCGCATAGTTTCTAATTAAAAAAAAAAACCCAAAAGATTCAAAGTCAGGGGTAAATGCTAACTTCAATAAACATTTAGTCTGAAATATTTGATTAGCATTAGTATTTTTCCATAACAAAATAATTCTTTAAGAACTTTTTTTTTAAATCACTCCTAACTCTATTAAGTGCTAGATGAGTCATAGTAGGTCAATCAGATTTAACTCCTTTAATTGGTGCGGTTTTGTAGCATATTGGACTGAACTCTGCTAGATGTTAACTGTCTACAGCAGGGATTTGAATGTGAATTAACATCAGAATGAACTGGCAGGCTTGTTAAAGCATAGATTCTGGATCCTACCCCAGAGGAGATGCCAATACAGAAGATCTAGGAAGTAAGTAGTTCCAGTAAGTTTCAGGATGATACCAACTATTATGGTCTGCCGACCACACTGTAGGAATCTCTGGTCCATACCACTGCAGCTATACCAAGAAGAATGATTCTGGGTGGGCAGGACCTAAAGATATTCGGCTTCATAATTGTAATACCATTAAATGCAGCTTAATTCAATTCGATACAAATTTATGGATCATCATTGTGAGTACACTATTTGGCACCACTCTAAAGGGCAACAAGTACAGGATAGTGTTCTTGTCTTTGAGTAGTTTCAGATTTAATAAGCAAGGGAATGAAATATGCCACCTGATCATAGGTCAACAAGGAACTTGCCCAACCATGCTGGAAAGTCTCAAGAATATAGAATAGAGCGTCATGCAGGGGTAGTTGTTCAATAGGCATGACTGATTGAAAATGTTGAGTTATGATCTCCTGGAGGAGGGAAGTCTCAAGAGTTGTGGTACTGTGGGAATTAGAATGTCACATTAATGTACAGAACGGCATGTTGAGCACAGAGTGGAGGTGCAAATCCCACTATGAAACCTCTGTATTTTTATTTTTTTGCAACATGAATAATAAAATACATCTTTCTGTTTATTATGGGGACACAATGGATGGATATAAAATAACAAGAATAATTCAAGACACCTATAAAGTAACTGCTGTTACTCTATTAGATAAAATAATGCATGGAAATTGCCATTGCCTACTACATGCAAAGTATGTAGCAGGCAAAGGTAGTCCCTCTTTTCCATTAAGAAGCATTCATAATAATTCATATATGAAAAAGTAAAAGGTGTAGAAATGTGAAAGAAAGGCAGAGTCCAGTGAGTATCACAGAAAAAAAAAAAAAAACTGTCTTGGAATAACATCATGTTTAAACAATGGAAGAAAATAGAATCTATTTTGATCTCTTTACTTGTTAGACTACTAACATATATACTAAAAATCATGATTTTAAAGACCATACAGTTATATATTTGAGAAATTAATGAGAAAAATGTTTAAAAAGCATTTTATGCATGTGTAATTATAATACAAAATGTATTTTAAAAAGAAAATTATATTCCATTTAATATTTAAATATTTTAAAATATACTTTTTAAAGTTACACTTAGTTAATTTGCTGAATATTAGTAAACATGTTAAATGCCTAAAATTGTCAATATAGGTTCAGAAACAAAACAGATTATATATTATACTGCAATGAACACTTTAAAAATATATTTAGAATTCAAACCTTTAAATTATACCTCTGTTTAGCAAAAGGAATACTAGTTTATCTCAATATTAGGAATGAATTTAAGATACGTCTTTTAAAGGGATGGGGTGAAAATTTGTCAAGTCATTGAAATGGGGGTCAAAGTTAATGTATGAACCAAAGATAAAGCTCATATTCAGATCTGAAGACCAGATATTTCTGTATATTACTTAACTGTTTGATTGTCTATGCATTATATTTTTATGCTACATGAAGGCTTTAAGTTAATGAAATTATTTCTTAGTGCTATACTCATGAAATACTCAGTTTTGTTAAAAGCACTCAGGAAGATTCACAAAGGAATCCATTAACCTTAAGACCAAATATTCTAAACCATACTATTATTGATAATGAATGCCAAACTTTAATCAAACACTAACTTTAACTTACACTTAAAACTTTCATGTGGTTTATGTATAAGAAGTAGATAATTAAAAAACAACCTAAAACTAAGTAATACTACAAAAGGACACAAAATAAAACCTGTATTCTAAATAAGTATTAGAGATAGGGGTAACTTTGAAATACTTTGTGCAATAAAGACAAAGCTAGTAAGTGAAGATTTTATGTCTATTTTGATGTCCTGTGATCATCTAAAAATTCAGTATTCCAAAGTATTGCTTCCTGTAATAAATTGGGTTTGAACCAAGCGATATATCTTTTAATTAATTTGTCCTTTAAAAGTGTGATGACAGCAGTGAGGGCTTCTGGCTTGATGATGCTTCTGAAGCTCTATTAAAAAGGTCAATACAGTTCAAATTATAGCTTAGAAGAAAGTTGTGAGTATAATATTTCAAGAGGAAGTGTTTTCAGAATTAGTTGAGACAGAAAAGTGACTTCACTAACTTTGTTTGAAGTAGTGTTTGGGTTATGTTGAGGGGACATTTGGGTTAGTTTGGCTATGGTTAACATTTCAGGTTGAATGAAAACAAAAAAAATAGTGTCTTGGTATAAAGATATTTTTCTCAAGCCCTATCTGTACAACTGCAGCCTTTCTGAATTACCTGAATTGGGGACAATGAGGTGGCCCCCAAGGGAGTTGAAGGTTCCAAATGCAGTACAGGATGGGTCAGTCTGTCTTGCAAGACTTTGGTTCTTCAGACTAAGAGCCTCATTTTCCAACAAGGATTGTGTCATCTGAGGGGACAGCTTTGATGCAAATTCAGAGAGGTCATCTTGGGGGGTGATAGCACCTGAGGTGTTATATACTTTGATTTTCAGATTAGGCAGTGGATCCAGAATTGGAGAATTCGTCATTGGTATTTTGTCTGAGACATCATGCAAAGCATAGACAGGTCCTCTGTACATCGCTGCAGCTGAAGTGAGGTCTGGGGGTACAGCCAGGAGGTCTGAAAGAGAAAGGAAGTTCATTTACATACTCCATTTGGACAACTCGAAGTTGTTAGATCCCTCTGGCACTTCCTGAGCCAATAGCAAAGCAACTCAGTAAATATTACACATGTATACTTAGACACACTAAGGTTATACTGAAAAGTGAGCTATTTGATAAGTAGGACCCATTATTTATTGGCTATAATTAGACAAACCAAATTGATATTTTGCCTATAGTCTACTCAGTACTCCTAAGATTTAACTGTCTCAAAAGATTGGATTCTAAGACAGTGAACCCCACTGGGTGATTATTAGTTAATTATTTCCCTCATCTATCTAATTTGAGTTCATTTGTAGAATACCATTTTCACTGCAATATAAGATGTCTTGTCAAAGGGAAGATAAAGGAAACTCAAAAACTCATCCAACCAATTTGTGTACTCTTTTCAATTAAAAGTAAGTATGACAGAGAACTCTGTTAAAGAAGAGGAAAATTTATTTGTGGGCCTTTCAAGACTAATTCATTCATGTGAATGAATACAGTAATGAAGAGAACAGAACAAAATACATGTCTTTCTAGAGTGTTCTCTCTAATTGAACTGGATTACCTGAGTTTCACTGAGTTTTGGGATCATACAGGGAGAGCGATGATATGTGTAATTCACAAGTGAAGGGCAATGTTAACTGACCTTGTCTTGCTGCCTTGATATTCACAGGCTGAAAGCCTCCATTGAGGGCTGAAGAGTCAATTATATCAGACTCAAAGTCACGATGATTCTTCCGATAAACAAAAAGGGCCACAACTGCAGAAATAGCCAAGCAAACTATCACGGCGATCACAATGCCAACATACAGAGCAACATCATCTGAATCAGGAGCAGCTGGAAGGAAGAAAGTTACATTGGATCAAATGGTTAGAGGAATTTCCCACAGTAGTAAGTATTGTTATAATTTTTTTTGGACATTTATTGTCTTTTTATAGGTTCATTTTAAGTCTGTGTCACAAATGATGTAAAGCAGGGGAGCGGGATGATATGAGGCAACTGTGATATTCCAGTGAAAAATTCTCTGTGTTTTCTTTTTCCTTCTCATTTTTCATGTATCCACCTACTAATCTACCTTAAATTAGGCAGCATAGCAGACCATTTATTAAGAGGCATTTAAAAAAAGGAAAAAAAAAAAACAGGACTGAAACCACCCTAACCCACAGGGAAAAAATTTATTACTGATTAAAGGTGAAATAGTTTGGAGGGTGGTTTTGAATTCACAGACAGTTCTTTGAAAACATAAACACAAACACTCCATTAGAAATAGCTAGCCTGTTTGGAATCTGTATATTTATCGAACCAGAATATTTTTCTATGTACTACCCCAAGTCATAAAATCACTTTCCACAGCACTCTCCTCACTTTTCCCTAAATCAACAAAGGGGCAGGTGGGAACGATATGCCTAAGCAAAGCAAATACTCGAAGCAAACATGTTGGATTTAAAAGGTGTGCTTTCAGAAGACCCAGATCTGGGGAGCAGAGGTCACTGCCAATAAATCTGGGGATTTTGATACACCTTGTAGACTCCTGTCGGACATTTACATTTGAGCTAGTTGTTACGCGAATAAAGTAAAGTATATATGGCTCTCTGGTGCACTGAGTCAGATAAAAGCTGATTCAGTCATCGGAAAGGTCAGACTACCCCAGAAGGCAATTAAGCATCTGACCAACACAGTGTTCAGTCAATTGGGGCTCTGCTTCTGAGTTAGCCAAGAAGAAAATCCCTGTAAGCGCTGCATGTTGCCGTGGTGGTATGGAGATTGTTTCATCTCCAACTGCACATGGTGACAGATGCTGATAATTAAAACAAAACAAACAAAATCAAACCTTTTCTAACCTCGCTGACATCTTGAAGTCTCTGTCTTTAGTTTTCCATGACCCACAAAAAATTTCAACACCATTAACACTGATCACTAATAAAAAAAGGTGATTCAGTTGGTATTTCAGGTGGTCAAAACCAAACTTCTTAGGCTCAGCTTCATATACATGTACATTTTGGGTGGAGATGATTTTCAGATGTCTAAATCTCCTGACAGAAACAGTGGGGAGTTGTTACTCTCTCTACAGCTCACAGTCCCATGGCTTCGGGGGTGAAATAACTAGTGATTTGGATTGTCAGTGGCTCCTATGGCCACCCACACTCTCACATCATGTTATTTCTGATCCAGGGGCTGTAGAAAGGGGTTCCTGACTGGAAATCACCACAGGGCTTTGCAAAGCCTTTGGTGTTTAAATCTATACTTGTGAAAGAATTGCTTTTCTTTTTAAACCATCAGCTTTCCCAAATATTTCCAGAATACTCATATTCCTGTCAGTCAAGTGACAATTGACAGATGTTTTCAGAACACTAGTGATAGTCCACATGCTGGTGGCTGTGTGTGCACTGCTTAGGAAGTGTTGACTTCACTTTGCAGCACTTTATTGGAGGCCCTACGGTGGCATCCTGAACTCCGGTCAGAGGATTCGATCTAAATCCCTCATGTTTTACTTTACTAGGCCATAATTACTTATTCAACATTCATGATTTCTAACTCAAAAGATCTGCATTTTTCTTGGCCCTTTCATTTTTAGCATTTGAACCCTGCCCTTTATTTAGATCAGCGTATTTCACGATATGTTTGTCAGTCACTGGGACTTAAGCTTTGAATGGTAGACTGATAGATTTTAAAGCTGGTGGGGACTTGAAATGACCCTTTCTTCTCTTCAGCAATGAAAATCTAATTTGTTTTTCATGTTAGAATATATTAGATGCCTATTTCCTGTGTGCACGTCTATGATTGAAAGAAAGGTAAACTTGAACTGGGGGCAATGACATGAAATGATTATACAGCAACATAAAAACCAAACATCCAACTTACAAGAAAATCCATATTCATTCTGGGTTCTCTGTTCAGTTGAAATAGGGTAAATGAAACCTTGAAAAGAAACAAAAAATGAAACAAAAATGGGAAAAAAATCAAATTAATGAGGGAAACAAAATGAGAGGCATGAAAAATGGTTTAATTAAAAGAATAGAAAAAGAAACCTGTGGTCCTTTAAACTTCTGGTTCAGCACAGAATTATGATTCTGCATCTCCTGTCTGCTCGGGAGCCTTACTAAGAATTAATAAGTAGGCAGATTGAATTTCAGAGTAAAAACTGGTCTCGAGTCACTAACTTTGGAGTGCTTAAAGTCTTTCTTTTATTGAGCATAAACTCTAATGGATCTAATTTATTTCAGACATCAAGGGTCATTAGCATAAGGAAAATCTTTTTTCCTTATCCCTGCCATATGCTTTAATCCCCAGGACATATTCAGTATAGCTCTAAACAGTTTTTTCTTTCTTTTTATTTAATCACAACAGCTTGCTCTTAGTTTAATAGAACTAAAGAAGACCTGTCATCATTGGTCAAAGGTTAAATATGCATTTACTGAACTGAACGGAGACCACCTCTCCCTCGATCTCAACCCCTTTTTGGATTTTCTGTTGTATTCTTGCCCCTCCATGTAATAGGCATCCAGTAGGTTTTGTGCAGTGACTGGACAGTTTGTCAATGCAAAAGAAACTGAATGCTTTCTATTTGAAATCACTTAAAAAATCAATGGGGACTAAAGGTTATAAGGTTAGTTATTTTAGGGCTTCAGAAGAATGGTATGAATTGGGCAAAATAACAACTTCATCTCAATAGTGAATGTAGAAATAGCACTAGCAGTTTCAGTTTTCTTTCTTTTTAGTGTAGTTCAAGATAGGAATATGATAACAATAGCAGCAGCAGCAGCAACAACAACAATGATAATAATAATGAGGAAGAGGAGGAGGAAGAGCTAGAAGAAGAGATGATGGAGAAGACTGGGAGAAAAAGTTATGGAAATTTTAAAAGAAAACCATTAGTTACCTAACATTTAATATTCTGCAATGTATGAGTTAATCAATCATACAGTACCATTTGATTAATCAAATGAAGATGAATAAAAGCACGTAAATTAAACTTTCGCAGTAATACTCAAAGACAAAAAATGTAGTGAAATCATAAGAATCGTAATTAATTGGTTGAAATCTAAAGGTTTATAATGTTTTAATATTATAGGTAACTACATGTATAGCATGCCTCACTTAGATCTTTGGTAGCTTGCAAAATACTTTGATTGTTACAAGCTACTTACCTAATTCTAGAGGAACATGCAGTGTTCCCTTAATGAAAGAGATGTTTGCTATAGCGCAGACAAGCTTGCTTTGAATTAATTTTTAATGTTTTATTTTAGAGCATTGATTGCAACTTCCTACTCAGTTTTATAAATATTATATTCCTTTCTCCAGTTGTCTGTATCCATGATATGGTTTGATTTTCATTTTTAAACACTTCTGTCTGATAATAACCTTTTTCCATTTGTATTATGTGAACTCAATAAAGGAACATCTAGGACATACAAAGGCATTAGAAAGAAGGTTATTTATTTTTGAAACCCAAAGACTTAAAGCAAAACTGCTCACTGCTGGTAGAGGCAACCAGATGGTGATGCTGTGAGATTGGTAGGGGTGATGAAGAGTGGGAGGATGTCAAAGATTTAGGTTTTTCAGGTAAGAGGGCACAGTATAAAATAAAGTATTTGGAGGTGGTCTTATGTTCACTGTGAAATTTTTGATAAGCTGCAGAATGAGGCTGCTAAAGAAAGCAGATCTGTGTCTTGTAAAGGAAGCCTATTTTCAGAGAGATGAAATGTGGTCTAGAATTTCTTCCTGTGAAGAAGTTCTGAGTTTTCCTGGGTTTATACCCCTACTTCTCAACAGAATCCCTATGCCTAATAAGCAGAACAAGAAATAATAAAAAAGGAACTTTATAATTTTGATCTTAATTTTCCCATGTTTATGTAGCTCTGAAACACTCAAGAAATGTTTTTGTGCCTGATAGAATTTACTAGAGATTTCTATTTTCTTCTAAGCACAAAACCATTTCTTTGTTCATTCACTCACTCATTTATTCACCTAACAAATGTTCTTAATTTGTATTATATACTGGTTCTATTCTAGTATTACAATGACAAATGTGATGGGAAAAGTTTCTGTTTTTATTACAGTTTAACAGAAAAGAACCAAGTAAAGGAAATAATAAATAACGTTGCTTCAAAGGCTAAAAAATGTGCTTTAAAATAAAACAACAGATTATAATGTGATTGGAGATATAGGATGACTAACTTAGGGAATCAAGGATGAATTTTATGCTGAAATGAAACTTGAACTGAAGTTTGAAGTGTAAGAAGGTATCAGCCAAGAAAAGATCGGGGGAATCATATTTTATCAGGATGGAATGCAAATTTTGGCAAAAGCCACGCAGCGGTGGTGGTGAGTGGAAGTGCAGGGAATAGGTAGGGACAGGGTAAGCAGCTGCCTGATCATTTGGGCCTGGTTTTCCATGAAGAGACATTTTGACTTTATTGTAAATGAAATACAGATTCTATGATTAAATGTATTTTGAAATAATCATTTTGGCTTCTCTATAGATGACAGATCTAAAGGGAGCAAAATAACAGGAGTTTATGGATTGTTTCTATCACCCATTACTGGAAAAAGTCTATCAATTAATATCAATATATTCGATGTAGCAATACATTTGATAAAGTGCTTCTATTTGAGGTTATTCTAGAATAAAATCAAAATTAAATGATTCACTCATTGCTCATGGCCAAATAAGATCACGCTAACTGAACTGTTATTTTACACCATGCAAAAAGTTAAAAGAGAAGGTACTGAAGATACGCTAATGGCGCAACACTTAAATTTACTCTGCCATGGAAACACTGAAAAGAGTTCTGCATGGCAACTCTGTAAAGCTTTTTTTTATCTTTCAAGACAATTCTCCAACTACACAACCAAAAGTTCACTTCGGAGGCCAAGAACCAGAAAAGGAGGGAATTACTAATCCATCCCCTAAATGAAAGGAACACAGAATCATGTTGTGAAGTTTGTTTTTAAGTTTTATATTTGATCTGTCCCACACAGAACAACAGGACGTTTTCTTCAGTTAATGCGGTAAACCTGCTGAGAGCAGTGCTTGTAATATGAGAAATAACATTTCTGAAGAACACAGTGCAAAATAATTGTTGGCAATGTCACTATCAATTTCCTGGTTCATAAATTGGGAATTTCAGTTAACTATCTCACTAGAGTGTAACTTTCTTACTGAGTACCACAGCTGTTGGTCAAGTTGGTAAACTGAGATTTTTCAGTCTCATGACTTCAGTTTGAGCTCTGCTTCTGCTACTTCCTCAACCAGGAGGTCTTGGTCAAACTTCTTCCAATCTCAGCATCAGTATTTTAATCTGTGTGAGGGGATGCAAATACTTCCACAGTATCAAAAAGGCTAAATGAGATCCATGGAAAAACTGATACAGTGCATGCCATCCAAACATTACAGCTATGTCAGTGTTGTGTTGATGCACATTGTACATTTACTGAGAACCTTGGTTCTTTAGGAATTTCATTTGTACGATCACCATAGCTTATTATTTTATAAGTGACCTTTTGAAATTTGTTTGAATTTGTTTCCTTGGTTATTATACACAAAGAATCAAATTTTTCTGAGAAACCATGAACTATTCACTCTTTAAGTGTTGTATACTTTCAACTTCTCCTTTTAAAGAGATGTATTCTTGGTCTTTGTGGCTTCTGGCAAAGATATAGTGGCCTTTTCAGGAGAGAGTTTCTAGAGCCAGAGTGAAAATTGATGTTGAAGTGATTTCTTTGTCAAAGGTGGTGCCACTCTCAAGAGAGTATTTGGAAATGGGGCAAGAGAGGTGTTTGTGGTTGTAATATTTAGGGGGTTGTTTGTAGCATTTAGTATGTGAAGACCCAGAGTGCAGAATATGCAACTGGAGGGATAGTTTTGTCTTGGAAGAACTGTCTAGAACAAAACACTCTTCCATTCACAACAACTTTCAAAATGACTTCCCTTGCTATGTAGACTTGCATGGACCTAGGCTCCAAATCAGTCCTACAGGCTGTTGGGGTCTTGGCACAGAAGCAGGGTCGCCAAGGGGAGCTGCGCTTTTGTGTAGAACAGGCTCCTGGTCTCCAATCTGTTCAGTATTGCTGTTAGTTTTGAAGACCATTTGCTTTTCAAAGGAGATGCTGAGTGTAGGTGCTGGAGGAAGTGTGTGCATCGAAATTTTAAGTGAAGACAGGGAGAACAATAAAAATTAGAGGAAGTATTCTTTTTAAATTGTGAAAGTTTCCACTGCTAGCCAACCATCTCATAATTGATCTAAATATCATTTTAAAATTATCTAACTGGGAGTTTGGAAGGTTCCCAACAGGGCTCACAAGAGAATCAAAAGGCACAAAGTGTCAGTTATAAAATAATTAAGCCGTAGGGATATAATGTACAACATAGTGACTATAGTTAAGACTGTATTGCATGCATTAGGGATATAATGTACAACATAGTGACTATAGTTAAGACTGTATTGCATGCATTAGGGATATAATGTACAACATAGTGACTATAGTTAAGACTGTATTGCATGCATGAATGTTGTTAAGACAGTAATTTTAAAAGTTCTGATCATAAGGAAAATTATGTAACTATGTAAGGTAATGTGTTATCTAACTTATTGGAGTGGTCATTTTGAATGTAGACATCGTTATACACCTTAAGCTAAAACAATATAACGTGATTTATTCAATAAAAAAATTATGCTGTCAAACTACTTGTTAAAAAATCTAATGAATACACAAGGCACCGATTTAAATCTGTTAACAACCTTAACCTTGTTTACTGTGTTTTTCCTGTTAACCTTCCTGTATCTGGCCTTACTCCATTCTCCTGACCCCCACTCAGGACCCCTTTCCCTTTTGAGGTGCTGGCTTAGCAAATACACTCATTTTCCTTCTTATCTGCCATATACACATAAGGTGTAAATAAATTTTTGTTTCTCACTTGTTAGAAAATAGATTGATTAATTTTTTCTAGTGTATCCTTTTTCAATGAAGAAAGGAATCCCAAAGATGAGAAGTGACATTTTAAAGTTACCAAATGTGTTGAAACTAAAATTTTGTTTCAATCCTCATATTGGTAAAGTTGACAATGTGCAAGTTTCACATTATCCAACTCTGGGTAATAGCATGCACATTTGTGTTGATGCTAGATTTAGAATGTTAATATATTAATTACCATGATGATGATAAAGTGAGTCACAGAATAACTAACTTTTTCTAATTTTCACAGAGTGATTCTTTAGATGAGAGTTGACCTATCCATCTCATCAACTGATGTTTTAACTGTTATAAGAAAGCCCATGCCCATTTCTCTCACATGGTAATGGATTTTTCCTTAGCTTTGCACTGTAATAGGTAACATTAAGCACATGGCTCTTATTTATGCCACAATATGTCTGAACATAATGAGCAAGAACAATTTGAAAGAGAGTCCTCCCTCAGAGGTTCAGAATAGCTCCCCATATGTGTCACCTAAGTCTTTGGATTACTTGGACCTAAGTTCAAACAAGACTTACCAGCTCCTGAGGAACTTTCAACATGTACTTAACTACTGAGAAGAATGAAAACTGGGGTTATTACCTAGAATTAGGGTTCCTATCAGAAACAATCTTTCTATCAGAGAAACCTATCTACTATCTGGATAAATATCTAATCATAAAGTATCAGGTCTTCATCACATAAGCCACCCTCTCCTTGTCATGTCAGTTCCCCTCATCTCTCCTGGAAACCTCAGACCCCCAGTGAAGAGGGGCACACAATCGACACATTTCTACTTTAGTGTCATCGGGGAGGTAAGCAGGAGAATTATAAAGCTAAGGTCTGATGATTCACAGTATCTGGCATAAGGCCCCACAATAAATGAATATATTTTAGAGAACTATCACTTTTCTTGAAAATGATACATTAGGCAAAAAAGGAATAAACATTCATAATTGGAGGCACCCTTTGAATCAGAAGAAAATAATATTTTAAAACAATGAAAGCTGATACTCACCTGCTTCCAAGTTTGCAAGAGTCGACTTGAAAAGACTTAATATGACTGAGCAGATTTGAGTTCATATATTTATTGGCCCTCCCACTAACTTGTGGATGTTAAGTGAATTTTTTCAGTTCTTTTCCTTTATAAGGCAGGTTTTGCTAAGGGATTAACAAATGTTCTATTCGTAAGCTTATTTTTTGGTATAATTCAAGTTTTACTCAACTGAGCTCAGTTTGGTATGCTTCAGCATGGCCATGTCTGACATGGTAGACGAGTCAGAAAAACTTATGCCAGGGTATAAAGTCAGTGCTTTAGATAGAAAGTGAGTAAAGTTAAAGTAAAAGCAGACATTCCCTTAATCTAAATATATATGACACAGTAATTTTTGAGTCCTCCAAAGTTTGAGAACCAGTGAGTCAGATTTAAGGGATGTACAGAGAAAATGTATAGGTATGTGCCTGCAACTTAAAACTCTTGTTTTCAGATTAGCTACAAATTCCTAGTCAAAAGGCCCATTGTGGAGTTTTATAAAAAGTACCCATTTGCCTTCATGGTTTATTCAATATGTTTCAATATGGAGATGCCTCCATGACCTTAATAGATTTTGTGATGATATGAGGACTAAACAAAGGGGGATTGATTTATATCTTACACAGTCTCAGTAGGCAAGCTATAAATAAGACATCACTTAATTATAAATTTATGAGAGTATCAAATATGTTTTTATAAAAGTACACATTTTGAAGTAATTATGTTTTTGGATAGTTTTAGCGTATTTATCCCTCTGAAATATACCACATCACTTTATTAAATGTGTCTTCATTTTCATGATCTTGCTGTTAGAAGAATCTATCTCCCATGAATTTTCATTTATCTTTGACCGGCTGGCTTGGTGATTGTTTGATAGTGACTTGACACTAAGTCAAATGGGCTTTTTTCTCACTACAACTACATTTTTTTCCTGATGTAAATGTTCTTATTGAAAATATTATTATCAAACTAAATATGTACAGATTTTTCTTTACTTTTTTCTTGTAGGTTGGTTTTCATCAAGCCAGCCCATCAGGACTACCCTAATGATATCAAAGGGTCATTACTGTTAAAGCTACTCATTGGCATTTATTATAATTGACCACTTTTCTGAGGGTTTATTTATTGATAGAGGCTTAAGGAACTCCAAATAAATGGACATTAATTGTAGAATATGGCAACAAAAACTGAACAAACCATTTGCTTATCACTTATGTCAGTTATCTAAATTGCCCTGGTGATTTCTACTCCATCCTTCACTGGACCAGACTTCAGACCTCTCTGAGTCACAGTGCTTATGCTAATGGTAAACCACACCCTTCTGTGAATGAATAACAAAGAATTAACATTTCAGGACCAAATCTTGCCTGGTGACCCTGGCTAAGAATAAAGGTCTGAAATTTAACTCAACACTTGAATGAGATCAAATTCACAGATCAGCTACCTAAGTGTTTAAATTCTTAATTGATTTTTTTAATGGATAATATGGTCAACATTGAAAAGAAATAGTAGAAGTAAATCTCAGAGTCTACAGGAATAGAATAGATATTTGAGGCTACCCTACAAGAAGCCAAGACTAGGATTATCAGAACAAAAGTGCAATAAGTTAAAGGAAGCCAGCCAGTTCAGGGTTGAAGGGTATTACCATGAAGGTTTTAACATTAGGAGAGAAAAAGCCATGGATAAAGGTTAATTTTGGCAAGATAATTTTTTGCTTAAATAGTTCCAATTATAAAGTTAAACTGTATTGCAGTAAAAAATGCGAAGAGAATATCAAAAAAAGTCAAATAAGTGTTTTTAGTGCAGAGACTTTACTATCATAGATGTTCCTTATGAAGAAGACTAAACAATTTAATCCCATAAGGATTTAATTATAATTGCATCTCTGTAGCCCTATCTTGGTACTGAAGACACTGTTTTTTTTTGTTTTTGCTTTTGTTTTTTGAGACTAGTTCTCGCTATTTTTGCCCGTGGAACCGCAGGCTCTCGTTGCCCGGGGTACCACAGACTCAAGCAATTCCCAGCCTCAGCTTCCCAGGTAGCTGGGATTACAGGCGCGCACCACCACACCCAGCTATTTCTTTTGGAACTAGGTCTCACTATGGGCCCCAGGCGGGACTTGAACCACGATCCCTAGCCCTGGCCACTTCATAGGCTGAAGCTTACAAGCATGAGCCACCGTGCCCAGCCTGGTACTGAAGGCACTGATAAAAAAGTACAATGCTGACAAATCTTGACAAAGAGGTGATCTAGCACACATTGGACCTTGGGCAAAGAGAAAACTGAAATGAACAGCCTTGACCTATATGATCTTGAAGAAATTCCTGTTTGCTATGTTGTAAAGGGGAGTACCTTTCTCTCTCTCCTCTTTTCCATTGTAAGATAGGTTTTATTGGGGATTAACAAATGTTTTGATTATAAAGTTATTTTTTGGTATAATTTGAATTTTACTTAACTGAGTTCAGTTTACTTTGCTTTAGCATAGCCATGTCTGACATGGTAGACTGGAGTCAGAGGAACTTATGCCAATTCTCTTTTGTTTAGCTCTCATACCACCACCACCATAAAATCTATTAAGTCATGGAGGCATCTCCATATAGAAATACATTGAGTAAACCATGAAGGCATGTAGGTATTCTTGTTGGAAAGTCCTATAAACCAGAGACAATGATGGTGTCCTCTCACGTGTATCTGTTTGGGGTCATCATATATGTTCACCAGGTTTCTGTGGCCTAGAGAGTGTTTAACTACATCCTTGCTTTCAAAAACGGGATAATGTTTTACCACAAAGGGTAAAAAGCAAACACTAACTGCACCTAATGATTCCAGAGACATATACAACTCTGCTTTGGGTTGTCTGTCCACACTCAGAATATTTATTTGCCAACTGGGACGCTACATATAAAGGATGAGACCGACATAGCTATGTCATAGACTCTTCCAAACTACAGATAAAAGCACTCACTGTCTGACACTCACAATTATGTTTTCCTATCAAACTGCTGGGTTGACAAGAAGTTCACTGCAGACTGACTAGTGACTTCTCAGATGCTTACCAGGGTGGTTATAAAAACATCATTCTAAAATCAAGAAACAACTCTTTGTGAGGTAAATTATTTTCCTGCATTAAATGCACCTGGCATTCCGGGGGCCCGGTTATGCAGTGTGCCCACACCACAATTTACACACACAGTTCTGCCACTTCCTCTGGATGTGAAAATTAATGGAAGAGCTGTGTGGCATGTAAATTTTTTAATGAGTAGAAAGTGCTAAATTTGCAGATGGCATAACATTTTAATTTCCTAAAGTCAGGAAGTTCACTGATGCAGACACAATTCCAGACAGTTCTTGTTTGTAAATTGCAATTTTAAATCTGTCTATTGTGGCATAAACCTACTTCAGCAAGGAGTAATTCTAAATTCAGATTTCAACTATTACATATACCTATGTGGAACTCCCATCTTCAGAAGGGATTTAAAAACAAAAGCCCATAGGAATATCTTCAATAATGAATAATCTAATCTTGTATATTATTTCTGGACCAAGCCACATAGTCCTGGGATTACTACTTTCAGAAGGAAGAGATAAGCATTGATTAAACCATTATAAGCCATCTATGACAAAGCAAATCTCACTACAAATTCTTTACAAAGATTAAAACAGTTAAAGGCTTCAGTGCCTTCTGGTGTGTGTGTGGGTTCATACACCTGAAGGGTGTTATCTTATACTCCTAAAGTTGTGAATCAATGCCATTTCAAAAAAAATAAAAAAGTTAAATGTTAACAGGTCTTGATAATATAATTGTATCAAGATAAAAGGATAAGTATGCTCATTAGTTTAGAATTTTCAAAGACTGGTTTTCATGCTTTTCTTCCTGGATTTCTTTCTCTATATCTAGTATTTCTTTTTCTCTTCCCTCCTTTACCCTCTTCCCACTCAAAATTACATTGCAAAAGCAGATGTTATTTCATACAATTGTAAGAATAGTATAAATAAACCTACACAGGTAAAGAACACAAAGGATCTTTCATTACTACCTTCTGAACATGATATACTATCCTGTAGTATATGCCGGGCTTGGTGGCACATGCCTGTAAGCGGCAGCCTAAGAAGCCACGGCGGGGACCAGGGATTGCAAATCGATTCCCGCTTGAGGTAACATAGCGAGACCTAGTTCCAAAAAAAATAGCTGGGTGTGGTGGAGAGCATCTGTAATCCCAGCTACCTGGGAAGCTAAGGCTGGGGATTGCTTGAGTCCGTGGTATACTGGGCAACATGAGCCTGCGGTTCCATGGGCAAAAATAGCAAGACCTAGTCTTCAAAAAAAAAAAAAAAAAAAAAATCCTGTAGCATTAAGTATAAACAGTAAGAAAAACACTGTGAATCATCTACCTTTTCTTGCGTAATGTGATCCATATCATTCAGCATACTTACGAACTTAAATATTTAATTTTTTAAAAATTAACAATATGCTAATAAGCCTGAAAGTTCAACTTCTTTCTGCAACATTAAGCGACTCTGATAGCTTTTACTTACTCCTTAACAATGCATTACAGTGAAATGAGAACAATTTCTGCATTTTTTAAAATTTGAAAACCATGTATTCAGCATAGGAACTACTTTATCAGGTCAGTAAGGATATATCCAATGTAATATATTCTTGATATATATTATACTTTAGGATGAACTAATGTGTATAGCTGGCCTGAAAAATTTAATAGGACTTCTGAAATTGCTTAAGACCATGACCTTGTTTCAAAAATAAAATTATACAGAATCACATAATGAGTCCCATTTATCAAGCAGCTTAAGAATAAGCATGCTTCCAAGGACAGAGTGATATATAATAGGCACTAGGGAAGAATGAAAACTACAATTCAGTTCTGTATCCCATGATTTCAAAACACACACACACACACACACACATATTTGATTTAGACATTATTAGTAACTCATGCCACCTAGCTTTATACAAAGGATTTCATTCAAATATATTTTGGTAATTTAATTTAAATGTTGTCTAATTTGAGTCAATGTGACCCAGTTTCCAGGACAAGTCAGTAATGTTGTGACATATCAAATCCAAAGACACCTGCTTCCAAGGCCATGCAGTTGTTCTAGCAGGTCAACATCTCTTTTTTAAAAAAGTCATTTAAAATTATAAACATAGCAAAATAGCAAGCATAAATAATGTGAGGAATAGAAAGCATGTTTTAAAAAGTACTGTTGATCTCACTTGCCAAGAAAATGCACACATTTCACATATCTTCTTCCCTAATCATAACTTTTACATAACTAAATCTAAACTTATATATTAATCAATATTCTGCTTTTTCATGGTAAATTGTCATAAGTAAATTGGTGGCCAACATGCCATTTTATTGCAGTACCATGTATTATGTAACAATTGAAATTTGCATTTTTATAATAAAAATTATGGAATATGAACTGATTAGGTATATCAAATATCTTTTTAGGGATACATGTTAATTATTCAAAATTTATTTCCTGAAGTTGGACTGCAGGGTCAAATGATATGAACAATCTTAGAGCTTAGAGCTTTTTACTCACATTGTCAAATGGTTTCCCCCAAACAATTGCAAAAAATTGTGTTCCCGTTAGCAAAATAAAAAAAGATGTCATTTTACTGCATTTTGTCATCTAGTAGTATTGTGCTTTTCAAATATTCAATGATCTTGCAAATAACCCTCAAGTCTTTTGACTAAAAATGTGAACAGGCTCTGAGGAAGTACCCAGATTTCCAACATGTCCCGCAAAATCTAATAATCTGGTAAATAATTTAGAAAACTTCTGATTATTCAATAGGAATTTATACATTCTAAAATATATAAGGTCTATGGCAAATAAAAATCTAACTTTAAACTCTGCACAACAATAATCTTCAATGTGTATTCTTAGGCAAAATGAGGGTTGAATTAAAAATATCCCTATCAGGTCATCAAAGTCATTAATTGGTCATTTTAAAATAAAGATTGAGAAATACTATAAGTTCTACTTATCTTTTAATTATTCTCTACAACGATGATCTGAATATGTCTCTTATAGTTCATGTTTTGAGAGTGCTAACTCACTTATTTACTACTCTCCCTTGCAAGAGACAATTTGGTTGGAAGATATGAAAGTCTGCTGCAAATTCATTTTTGGAAATAGGCTAGTTACATCAAAGATCAATATATTTAAGGTGTGGAAAGAGTTTTAAAGAAGGACTTGCTGTTTGTTTTTATTGGTACACTAGAAGCTATACCAATCATATAGGTAACTTTTGTGTGCATCTGTTTATGTCTTGTGCTATGGTATGGTATGCTATAGTAAAGTTGAATGTAGACTTGTGGCTTAATTGCATATGCTATTTAACTGAAGACTTAACTTTGCATTTCTTTACATGAATATTTCTGTGGCTTGCCTGGAATGGTGGGTAATATTTTCCCAGTTAATTTTCATGTGAGAGCTTTTCATGAAACCTGTTTTTATTTAGGTTTCTTGCTTTCAACTCTTGGTCTCAGGCTTTCACTAATCCAAATCTTTTCCCTTTGTGATAAAACTGAAATCTTAACTCCAAGTCTTTAGCATCTGCATATCTAATTCACCTTTCAATTATTCCATTTGTAATTAACTATCTAGATTTGACTTTCATATTCATGTCTGATAATAGAGGACCAGTCTAGCTATTGAACTTGACTCCCAATATACACACAAGTCACAGTGTGCATGTTTATATATTTTAATATTTTATTAATGCTTCTATATATTTTGAGCCAAAAGGGTTTGTACCAAGTGAGGGGATTAAGGAGGAAATGTGTCTGGTCTTTTAGAATAAATTGATAAATAAATAAGATAATTACATTTTATTATATATCTCACATTGTATTGTTCTTCCATAAATATCTGGTCTTTAAAATCACACTATTTTCGTGGTAACATTATATTCATTCATTATGAATGAATGAACTCCCTGGCAGTTTTTCTACCTTTATATTGAAATAATTTATGTACAATTATGAGTAGATTCAGGTTTCACTGGATGCCTGATTTAATGGCAAGGAAGCTAGAATTATTTTGAGATAATACTGTGATATCAGTGAAGGACTATTTACAAATATATGAAGAACACTAATTCTAAGAACACTAATTTAGAAATATATAAAGAACACTAATTCTAAATAAAATAAACATCTGGTGATAATTATTGCCAACTGATTATCTTCTATTCCCATTTTTTTCATTAAGACAGACCTTACCTCTATGGCAAGCTTCATGGTGATAATCATTAGAGACACTTATTTTCAAAATAAGATCTAGGAGTAATATTATTTCTTTCCAAAATTTTGGGAGCAATGCTATGGCAGAAACACCCATCTTACTGGTAAACCAAAATTATAGCTTTCAGCATAAAAATACTTTTACACAAAATAGCAGTATCTGTTTTTATCATCGAGTAAATCAATAGTAGTACAGACTACAATTACCTGTTCAACTAGTGTGGATAAACAAGAGTAGATGAAAGAGCTTATTGACTTAATAGAAACTATTAAATAACACATCAGAATTGTAGAAGGAAAGCTTTTGAACTGGCTGATTTTAATCCAAACACTGAAATGTTCAAGAGTTAACACAGACTTGGATAAAAAAATTAAACAAGCATCAAAACACTTCTCTTGCAGCCTCTTAACAATTCTTTATTTACATAAAAATTAATCATTAATAACAATAAAATTAAAAAAATAGGAAAAATTATATTAATGCTACAAGAAGTAAGATAGAGACCAGGAGATCTCTGTCCTGTAAGTCTTAATTTGACTATTTCATGTTTGTATTTGAAAAAATGTCATAGTTTGAAATGTGTCATTTTGTACAAGTAATAAAAGGCCAATGTTCCATCTTAAAGTAGTGTGTTCCTTGTTAAATAGTTTGCCTTGGGAATTTTTAAATATGCACAATAGAAGTGGTAGATATTAAATCACCCAAAGGTGAAATATAATATTGAGAAAGGGAGAAAGGGAGAGAATGAACTTTCAAATATTGTTACTTTTAAAACACATTCAATTTGTTCAACATTAAAGCAAGAATATTAAATTATAAAAATGTCAAGGAGAATAACTCATGTATAGAACATTTTAATTTTAATCTTCAACTCAAACTTATGCCTGCAGGAACAAATCCTGTATCTTTAAATATATAGTAAGTAGATGTATTCTTTTCATTTTTGGTTAACTTTAGTGAAATATGCAGTAGCCACTCCCAAATCATTCTATAACCAGAAGGTATATTTTACGTACAAGAACAACAGTTCTCAAAGAATGCATATTACCTAACGATCAACTGGATTTGATTTGTTAGTAATATATTTACTTTTATTTGAGTAAGTTTTCTTTTCAAAGATCCCTGTGTATCTAGATTCTGGAAGGTAAAACAGAATTTCATAAATGTGGTAAAAAATAAACTTAAAAAATTTTAAATGACAAATATAAACACTTCTATATATGCATATTTACTTTGTGTTCCACAAGCAATCTGCAACATGTTATAAGCAATGTCAACATGTACTAACCATTAATTCATATTCAAAGACAACATATTATTTGATCCATTTATTTATATAGATCTGATTTCAGAACAATTTATGGTACCTTAACTCATGTCATCAAAGAGATGAAAAATTTTGCACATCTTAAGACTATCCAATAAAGAGGTCAAATTCACATGTATGGAAATTAAATGACTGTGCCATTAAGAAAATCTAAGGAACAAACTTATGAAAAATGGATAGTATTTAGGTCATAATACTTACTCTATGCCTCAGCAAATCTTCTACACCCATTTAAAAATATAAATATAAAATCTAAAATAAAATATAAAATATTTTAACATTTACTCAAAATAAATACTAAAATTTCTAACACAGATCCAGTATTTTCAAGGGGTTGTGAAGACGTTCCTAAAAAACACTTTCTGTAAATCATACATCTACTCACAGGCATAATTCCTGTTCTTAAAATGTTTTACTTCATATAAACACTGGTGCAGTAAGGACCAGGAATTAGGAACAAATAGCTTACTTTTTGAAAGTCATGTGACTGCATGAATTTAGAGCGCCCTACTGTGCACTCCATTAAAACTAAACTATGAATCCCTTTTCTAGAAAGAATGACAGCCCCTCCCTGTAAATGTCGAAATCACTCTCTGCTCATGAGAAAGCAATACTGAGTTTGTTAGCTGGGCACTGTTATTATTCACTCTGTTCCTAGGAGGTTAACTTTTCAATTTTGAGAGAGACCTTGGTATATTGGTTTATTATTGCAATTTTTTTTGTTGTTGTTCAAAGAATTCTTAATTTCTAGTAGTTCTTCAGAGAAATGGTTAAGTCTGCTGTTTGCTCAAATGGACTTACCCTGCATGCATAGCCCATCTGTGCAGTTCTTGGACTGAAGGACAAGGCCATCACAGTCTTTGCCTCCATTCTTGGGTGCTGGTGCTGTGCACTCTCTCCTGCGCCAGTGGGTGCACTCAGTCCCACAAGTAGACCACTTGCTCCATGAGGTCCATCTGCCGTCCACTACCACACAGAATAAAACAGTATCAGGTTAGTGGGAGAAGCAGCTGCTTCAGGGCAGAAGGAAATAGAGCTCAAAAACAAATGAAGCACAACAGACAACTTTAGAAAACATTCCACAAAAGAGTTCTGTATTGGTTTGCATGCTGGGAAGCAGATTCTCTATGCATCCCTGGATTCTGTGAATTTTCTCTACTAGAGCTGTGACTGTTTCCTCACTGACCAAGACAAAGGATAGCTTACAGGCATGCAAGGAACCCAGAGCTGTAACGAGAAACTACAGAAGAATACAGAGAAGGAAGGAAGCATGATGAACTAGGGTGCTGGACACTGGATGTATGGCAGTGGGTACACTGTGGTGCCAATATCTGATAGGAATATCAGATAACATTATCTAGCATTATTCCCATCAATAGGTTTAAAAGATAAGTGAAGCAATTCTTGAAAGCAAACCATAAAGGAAATAAACAATAATAGGAATAAATAAATAGGAATCTAATATAAATCTAATAACAATAATAGGAATAAATAAATAGGAATCTAATTTTTAAAACATATATCCTGAGTGGTAGCCACCCCCCCTTCTTTATTATGGTCTTCATATTGAAAATTAGGGGACTTCCATTTTGCATCCAAGAATTTTTATGCACAGAATCTTATGAGCGGTACAAATAAACCTGTGCAGTCTAAACACAAGGTTTGCATGGTGAAGAAAAAGAAATCTATCCACTCATTTATCTATCAGTCCATTCTCTTTCTCTCATATTATCTTATAGATTTTACAGACCTCACAGTATCTTATAGATGCATATTAATAGAAACTATTAACTTCATAGATGAATAGTTTGCAAAATATGTGTTTTATATTAAAGTTATTATACAAATAAATATGTCTATATGAAAAAATAATGAAAGCGTTACTATTTCAACCCTACAAAGTTGGTAACACAACAAAATTCCAATCATCTGAAAAAGAGACATTTGCTTTGACCTAAACAATCCCAAATCATGTCAGCCCATGCACAAACGCATTTCAATTTTAAGCCAAAATACTCAGTACATTTATAATTGTGGCCAGCAACACTTAGACAAAATAGAGAAAAGTATAAAGGAAAATATGAAAATGGTAACCCTAGCTAAGTGTTAAAATGTGTTCCAAAAATAAATATCTGTCAAAAGATTCAGTGTTGACATTGTTTTGAAATTTACAAATCAACACTTGGTTATATAAAACTCTGGGTTACATAATTCATTCCAGTTCATTTTATCAACCCAGCTCTGGGAAAACTTCTATTAAATGATAAACAGGTAAAAGTTCTGCAAATAAATGGAAGCATGGAGACTGTTTCTAAATAATGAAATTGATAATATAATAGCTAACTCAATTGAGTAGCTGGTAACAATATGAGATAAACACAGAAATGTCATCAGAGGCAGAGAGGCAATAATGCCATAGGTACCACTGCAAATAACTTACAAAATAGGTGAACAATAAGTGAAGATAATAAAGAGCTGAATGCATAGCATTTTCAAAATCTTAGCTCATATGAGTCACAAATCTTTGCCTTCTGATTAGTTCATCCCAGGTATTTATTTGTCCTTATCCAGAAACTGAAAGTAAATGTCAAATATTTCATTCTAAAATATTTTTATTCATTTCCAATTAATTTCCATGACTTTCTGAAGATCACTCATTGTTATTCCTAAAGTGTGTATTTTTCAATACATCTAAAATCCCTTGAATTTTGGAACCTATGATCTTGGTTCTGGCAGTTCTGATGAGGAATATAGAGGGACTATATTCATAAGTGTTTAATCTTTTGTTTAATACTATTTGTCAAGTTCAATAACAAAAATCAAGTAACTCTTTTGAGGGTAAATACTTGATTGTCCAGTAATGAAATCACTGAATTATATGATGGATTTAAATAATGCTTAACACACATTCAGGTCAAGAACAAAGCTTTTGTACATATTCCTGGAAATATATTTCTATAATGGAAATATATTTCTTATATAATTTATATATATAAATTATATATAATATATAATATAAATTTCTTATATAATTTCCATTATAGAAATATATTTCTATAATGGAAAGGAGCATTGGGAATGAGAAGACTGGTTTCTTACCCGGGCACAAAGTGGTACAAGCTATTTTCTGCACACTCTGCCCCTCGCAGAAGGCACCGCCATTGAGTGGCGCTGGGTTGGTGCAGGTCCTTGTGCGTTTCTGATAGCCACGGCCACAGCGGCTATTACATACAGACCACTCTGTCCAGGTAGACCAGCCTCCATTGACTGGAAAGAAGTAAGTAATGAAAATGTGGGTTAATGTGCTTGCACACACAGACATGCAAACCAAACGTAACATTTAATGAAAACCTCTCTCCCAAGTGACCATTTAAAAATATATATAACATTTCAAAACTATAAGAGATCAGGACTATCATCTCACTCAATGTTTTATTGCGGAGTTGCAGAATCTCAGCTCAAAGATAAATCTACTCACCTAAACATAAAAATAAATATGATTTCATTTTCCCCGTGGTTAGTACTTTAAAGATCTCCTTATTCAGTAAATCATCCAAAATTACTTTTGATAGCATATCTTAAGGAATAAATGTTTACATCTTTTTGCCAACAGTGTAAATGAGTCAAGCATGGAAACTCAGTAAAATCATTTTGCTTTTTCTTGGTACTGGTATTTATTTTTCTTTAGCAACCTTTACAACATTGGCAAACTTTCATTTTCATTAACTAACCAGCGAATTTAGTTAACAAAGTTTTATATTTCTGGATTTTAAACTAATTGAGTTCCTCTTTGGATTGGCGATGAGTGGATGTCTTTGCTATGGGTAGCCATCTTTTTTATGTATTATGTATTGTGCATAGTGTTTACTGAAGTTGTCAGTAGAGGTATGATTATAAATTCTACTCCCTATAGCTATTTTTCCTTTTCATCTCTGGAGAGATCACTCTAGAAAATACTCTGCTATTTCATACTTTAATGAAGTAATAAGCCTGTGAAATCATTAATCAATGAATTAATTGTTAAAATAGTTACTTAAACATGGTAAAAACAGTATGTTACTCATTCAGATAACCCAAACCTTATATATGCACATTATTTGTACAAATCTCCTCTTCTAGAAATCTACATAATAGGCAGTGATCATGAATGTGTCATACATACAGGCACAGAAAAGAAGGTTTCATAGCAACCTTCCATATGTAAAAGGAAGCATTTGAAAAAACTGCATTTTTAACATAAGAAAATGGTAGACCATGTATGTCTGTATGATTGACTTTTAGTCAGTCATTAAAAATGATACCATAGAAATCTATTTAATAATACATGAATATGTCAACATTATGTTTTAAGTAAAAAAATTTATAGCCTTTATTTTAAAATCTTATCTATGCATAGAAAATACCAGTAGTATATGCATCAATCTTTTTAAAAGCTATCTCTAGATGACAATATGACAGAATTATAGGTATTTTCTTCTTTGTCCTTTTCTGCATTTCCCAAATTTACTATAATGGATACATATTTGAAATAAAAAAATGACACTAACAAAATAAATGCTTACAACACACTCAAGAAAACATTGATTAGATGTATTTTTTTTTGTGGACTTTTGATGAGCCTAATCTATGTGTCTGGATGAAGTTATTTCATAAGGCCAAATAAAGGACAAGCAGATAGTTGATGGACAGAACTGCAGGTAGTACTGTAGAAATAGAAAAACAACAGCAAAGCAACTTAACCTACTCAAGTTTACAAAACTCCAAGTACCATGAAATTGTAAGTATAAATTGCTTATTAGCACACTGGCAAGTTGATGCTAGGTTTACAGTATACATGGACTACATTAGAATTTTAATGAGAAATGAATAATTATAAACTTTCAGAGACAGAAAGGCCTTTGAAGATCCTCAGCTTAGTTCCTCATTTCATAAAGAATATAAGGATTCCTAGTATTATGACTAAGTGACCAAGCTCAGCTAAAGGTGGAACTAATCTTGGAATATAAAACCTCCAGGGCAATGCTATTTTTTGAAATCAAAATGCTTATGTTACTCATTCTAGATCCTTTCTACAATGCACAGTGTGTATTTATGGATGTTGAAAGAATAGTATACATAGGGAAAATGATTTGCATGTATATTAAATATCCATACAATACATCTAGATAGAGTCCCTTCACTAAGTTATTTATGATAGTGCAGCTATGATTAGGCCCTATTTTTCCTTTGAATTGCCAAAGCTGTTAATCAAGTCATTCAGACAGTTTAGAAAATATAATTAAATAGGAAACATTTTATTGGACTTAAGAAAGGCAGTGCTTACAATTCCACAAAGCCATTATCTTGACTAAGACATTAAACCTCAGAGTATTCAGACAATTTAAAAAGAATAGCATGTATCCATTCTATACTGAAAATGACAGTTTTAATCTATCGCTTTACTCAGCCTTTGTGATAGCACAATGGTTTCTGTTCTCATAACCCCCTACAGTATGAGGACCAAATAGTATGAAGTAACAAGGAGTTCGACACCTGTCCTTAGCTGTCACTCCTTCACAAGCCCCTTGACACTCAGGGCTCTGGAGTGTCACTTAACAGCCAGAGGAAATATCCTTCCAAATGATGGCCATATTGTTCAGAAGGTGGTATAACCTCAAAATACTTCCAGGGTTGTTCAGTTTTCTCTGAGATAATAAATCAAGACTATGTGCCACGCCTGGAAGAATCCCATGAGAATCACACGCCCAGAGCAGTCTTTCAATCTACAATAGAGCTGAAAGCTCAGTATGGAGATGAACCATTGGTGAAATAACTAGAAAACCACCTAGTGCTGAACTGTGCAGGAAGGGAAAGGTACCTTGTGCCAGAGCAAAATGGGGTAGAAAATTATCTGTCATTTTGAAGAAATAATAGCTGGGAGAGAGGAGATAGTTAAAAAGTCCCAGAGGTGGTTCTGAGGAAGTGACTTGAAAACATGACGATGCTGAGCCTTGTCACAAGGTTAGCATCAGAGCCACTTGGTGTGAGTGGGTGTTTTCACTGAGTCCCCCTGATGGAGTATGTAAAGCAAGATCAGGCAGTTAAAGTTCTCTGATGCATTTGAAGAGCAAATCAGTTCTAGTTTTCCTATGGCTCTGTCTCTGCAGTCACTGAACTAAGTCAAGTTCACAGAAATAGTAAGAGGCTGCTTTAAGTACCTTCATTTTCCAATATTTTCTAGGACTATATAGTGATGTGTGCTGAGAGGGAAGCAGGAATAATAGCTGATGTACTTAGCAACAGATTTCCTTCACTTAGCAACAGATTTCCTTCACTTTCCCATAACATGTAAGACAACAATCTAGGAACTGCCAAATCCAAATCTAGTCTTGTGAGGATTTAGGAGAGTGGCAAAATCTCACTGACCATGTGAGAAGCTAAAGAACCACCAAGGGTTTTGAAAAGCCACCTCTCTTTGGCTATTTAAAAATTCAGGTGAGAAACTGTGGTTTGACATCAACTAGATTGAGACCCCAAAGCTCACTCACCATAGACTATCACAGTTGCAGTTGTACTTTTCCTCTTGGCTACTATGTTTTTGGCAACACAAGTATAGTTGGCTGTGTCAGACAGTCGGGCCTGTTTTATGATGAGGTTGTGATCAATAGTAATATAGAAATTCCGATCTTCAACAGGATCAATGATGTCTTCATTTTTCAACCATTCCACCTAAAGATGCAGAAGAGAAAAAGATAAATTACCAGTAAGGCTCTTTAGTTGGCTGTTGTAACTTGAGTGTTGTAACCTATATAACATCATCCTATGAACTTCTGCAAACAGGGAGGAAGGAACTTTCTGAGGTCAGGTTAAGTATCACTCACCTGCCAAACATACTGATTCTGCCTGCACTACATTATTCTCAAATGTCAATGAACCAACTGGGAAATACAGTGTGCAAACTGTTTTCACTTTGCCCTGCAGGCAGGAGCAGGGAAATAGGCACTGCCAAGTTTAGAACCCAATCAAAAATAATAGGCTAAGCATTTCAAACTGAATTCAAACCTTTTGCAGTTTGATTTGTTTACTCTTGGCAACTTACCTAATGCTTTACAGAAAAGGATACAGGACTATTGAAAAAAGCTCAAAAGGCATGTTAGATATCATATAGCTCTAATAAAACATTTGGATGACTGATGTATAGCCTTGCTTAAACATATGGATTAAATTTCCCTGAAATGTGCTTACTTTAAAATGTAGCAAACACATATTGGAGACATAGCTCAGCCAAAATACATAGGAAAATGAAAGGTCTTATAACAACTCTCGATAAAATAGAAATAGTATATAAATCATACTCAAATAACTCCTTTTGCATATCACAAGCATCACATCTTTGGCTTTTGATTTGCTTCTAGGGAATTCAACCTAAGAAATAACTGCTCAAAACTATTGAACTATTTTTTCTCATGCAAATAATATCAATTTAGTGGCAGCAATGTTTTCCATACAGATTGAAAGGAGGGAAATACGTCAGTCCTTACAAAGAAGAAACTATTTCTTGCCCTATAAACTGTTCTTGCTTTTTTGGCTGTGCAGTTTTCCCATAAAGCACAAACAATATTGATATTCATTACACTTTAATTTTCCCTTTGCATTATTGTGGTTATGCACACAAGTAACCTTTAGTAGTAGGGAGTCAATAGCTTCGTTACTTTTAAAATTTTAAGGAGCTTCTCCAGCACCACAAGTGGCCTGGAAATTAATCTCTAAATCTTTCAGCATTCTTGATATTTTATAGTAGTAAATTATATTTAATGCAGAGACTCTAAAATAATGCTTTTCTAATCCTTAGAAGAAACTCCTCAATTTAAGGGAAAAACTACATTGACTAATAAGACTGAAATAAATGTGTGAAGATGTAGATTAGAGTAACTATTTATAAGGAGGTAAATATTGAAGAGGCCAAACACTTTTGGTATTTACACTAAAGGTAGTGAGGAAGATAAAAGAATGCATTTTAGACTGTGGCATTTAAAAAAATGCATTTTGTTTTCAAATGCAGACTGCACACTTATTCAGGACTATACTTGAATATATTTGATCAGATACTACATTCAGTTGATGTGACTTTTCTTAAAATTTGGCCTAGAACTGTGGTAAATATTATCTTACTAGAGTACAAGGGGAAAGACAGAAAAATTTATATTCCTAGAAATCTGCTTCATGAACTCTGAAAGCTGAATTAATACTTTTGGAATCTAATCTTTGCCTAGGTTATCCATACCCTCCTAAAGAAATCTTTCCTTTTATAGAAGGAAGTCCTGGGCTCCCTTAACGTGGTCTTGAAGTCTTCATGATTTTTTTCTTGAGCACAGTATACTCTTCTAAGAACTCACACACTCTACCCTGCTTTGAAGGGTGGCTCCAGACTCCATATCTCTGCTTGGATTTGCTCCCAGGTCCACAGCTTTCCTTTTGCCATTGCTTTTGGGGTGTGAAAAAAGTCTCATCACCAGTCAAGACAGAATCTGAGTTGTTCTCCAGAGTTTCCTTGCTGGATCAGGCTAAAGTGACCTCTTGGCTGAATCTACATCCTTACTTGGCTAGTGCTGGTCTCTGTAGCTTGCCCCACTTGCCTAGAAAAATCTCCTGGGAGAGTTACTATAAGAAAATATTTTATCCAGACCTTGATCTCATGGCATGCTTCTAAAAAGTAGGATATAAGTTATGACTATTCAGACTATGGTTTTTATAAAGTAGATAATGCCAATTACTAACTATAGATGTAAGGCATACAGCACAGAGAGACAGAGAGGTGAGTCAGATGGGAGGGAAGAGCATAAGGGACTATGGATGATGTAGTGGTGGGAGAGTTATAGGGACTGCATCTGTGTTAAGAAATTAAATCTTGTATGAAATGAACAACAACGCGAAGGAGAAAAGTAAAAAGAAAAAAAAAAGGTTGGTTGAAACAGAAAACAAAATCCAATCCAACATTCTGCTCTCTCCAGGAAACATACCTCAGTTCCAAAGATAAACACAAGCTCAGAGTAATGAGTTGGAAAACATTCTTACAAGAAATGGGACTCAGAGGAAGGCAGGGACAATACTCATATCATATCAAATAGATTTCCCTCTAAAAATGGTGATAAGAGACCGGGATAAACATTAATGATTAAGGGAACAATGCATCAGGAAGACAAAATACTCATCAATATATACTCATCAAAGAAAGGAACATCAAGCATGTAAGGCAATTACTATCAGATCTGACAAAAGACATTGAAAACAACAAATTAGTGGCTAGGGTTTTCAATGCCTCACTTTCACCATGGACAGATCAGTCAGGTAGAAAATAAACAGACACAATAGCCTTACACAAGTAATTAGATCACATGGGTTTAATAGACATTTGTAGAGCACTACACCCCAAATAAGCTGAATACACATTCCTCTCAAGTACACTTGGGATATACTCCAGGACTGACTACATATTGAGTTACAAAACAAGTAACAATAAATTAATGAAGATAGAAACCATGTCAAGCATCTTCTCCGAACACAATAATAGAAACTAGAAATAAATCCCAAAAAGAAAGCAGGAAAATAGGTGGATACTGAACAACATATTACTTATGACTATTGGGTTAATGAGGAAATCAAAGCAGACATTAAAAAATACCTTGAGACAAATGAAAATAAAAATATAAGCTACCAAACCCATGGGACACAGCAAAAGCATTGCTAAGACAAAGTAAGGCAGCAATACAAGCCACACCAAGCAAAAAGAAAAGTTCAAATAATAATCTCATGTCTCACCCTCAGTAATTAGAAAAAGATAAACAAACCCCAAATCCAAAATAAGGAAGGATATAGTAAAAATTGGAGCAGAAATAAATGAAACACTGTTCAAAAGAGTAAAAAAGCCAAAAGTTGGTATTTTGGAAATGGCCTACTTCTAAAAAACAAGAAACAACGAGTATAGAGTAGGATGTGGGGAAAAAAAGAACCCTAGTACATTTTTCATAAGGTTGTAGACTGGTCCAGCCTCTGTAGAAAACAATATGATAAATTCTCAAACTATTTATGATGGATTTACCATATGACCCAACAATTCACTTCTAGCTTTCTACCTGAAGAACACACACAAAATACCACATTAATTTGAAGGGAAATATTTACTTGTACATTCACTGTAGCACTATTTATAGTAGCTAAGCTTTGGAAACAATCTTAGTACCCCCAAAGAGATAGGTTAATCAAGAATGTATGGTATTTATATAGAATGGGACACCATTCAGCTATGATAAAACCTCTTGCCATTAGAAGGAACATGGAAGAAACTAGAGGAAATTTTACTAAGTGAAATAATCTAGAAGAAAGATGATTGCAGATGGTGTCACTTATATGTGAAATATAGAAAAACAAAACAAGGGTCAGATTAAAGTCCAGATAATAATAAGTTAGGAATCTAACCAAAGAACTGAGGATTCCAGGGTGGGAGGGAGAGAGGAGAGAAAGTGGGGAGCAGCCCAAGAGCCTGTGGTGGAGGACTAAGGGCTTTATCACATTGGGTGTGTTACAGAACAACACCTGAAGGGGATGATCCTATGCCTTTAAATCACAAACAACACTCTAAACCAATTTTACCTCAAAAAAAAAAAAGTGCAATGCTTTGAACCTATTTTAGGAATACTATTCTCAGGAAATCAGTAGATATGTGCACTTTAAAAAACAAAACAAAATGGAGGCTTCATTACCTAGGCAGGAGATTGATTAACTTATTGGTGATTAAGTTAACTCAGTCTAGAGCTCCCCCTTCCTCCTAGAGGTAAGGGGTGGACTTGGTGGACTGACAGATTATAAATTTGGGAATCAAGTTGTTTTCTCTGGCATTCAGACCCCTTTACTCCCCAAACTTCCAAAAGTTGCTTTCATTAACATAACAAGAGACACTTTTAACATAACAAGACACACTTTTCCAAGATTTAGGAACAATTAAAGTTTTTCCAAGCTGTCATCTGGGGAGTTTCTGATGTAGTACAAGTGTGGGCTATGTATGAGGAATATATCTTTTAGAAATCACAATGTCATAACATTGAGGTCTGAAATAGCACTGGTCTAGTTTTTACCTTTATCTTTAACTGCAAACTCATTACAAATTCAGTCTAATTTTCCTCTCCTTTCATCATTTTCTGCCTTTCTTGCTTAAACTTTAAGTCCCACATTTCAACATACTTTCACCAGGACCTACAATCAATTAAATGTATCAACTTTGTCTCCCATATCCAGAAGGGTCCTCTTCTCTACTTAGTGTAAATGCCAGTGTCCATCAACAGTCCCTTGCATATATCTTTAATGTTCACTGCCCTCTCAATTCAAGGTGCTCAGGGGGCCAATAATCCCCTTGTAGGGGAGCAAGCCATAATGAGTTGGCTCATCTGAAATCATGATGACAGACTCAAGTGGGCCCTTAATTTTGCTCAAAATCACAGTATATGTTCACCGTATATTCACAGTTCCTCTCTCTTACATGGTGATTTCACACTTTATCCTTTTCCCTTAAATACTACCTTCCCTCCATTAGCACTTTCAACTGATGACCAACATTTTTATGCCACTGAGAAAACTGAAAAAAATGAGATAAGTTCTCCACTCCGTGAGGCACACCCCCTTGTTGTGGGGCCAATTCTTCATCCCTGTGGTGACCTCACAATTTCTTCCACATCCCATTCCTTATCACCTATACGAGGGCAAACTCCAGCGACTTTTCTCTCTTAAATAATGAATTTCCTTCCACATTGAATCATATTCCTCTATATATAGGCAGTGTACAGACACATAGCTTTCTTTTTTACCCCCCACAACTAAAAACAAAAGTCTACCACTCATTTCTGCCTCTATTCACTCTCCAATTCTCTGTCTACCTCACAAACCACCTTGGAAATTTTGTTTACGTCCACTCTCTCCAGCTCCTGCATCTTCATCTCTGTTGAGGTGATTCTAAGAGGCTTTCACCATCACTTCACCACAAGAGCTCTTTTCAAGATCACCAATCACTTCCACTTTGCACTGGTAACGTCTTACTGCTCTCACTCCCTAATTTGATTAGCAGTGCTTAATATCAAGTGGTTTCTTCCTCTTCCTTACTTGCTACCTCTGAACATGGCATGTCCTTACTTCATCCCCACAGCATCTTGAGCTACAGTCTCTTGTTGGTGACTCTATGCAAAGATCTCTTCTTTTTTACTGTTTTTTCTTCACATTCATATAGTTGGTTAGTAAAAATAGTCTTATGGAGATGATTCTTACATGTACTTTCAGCCTGACCCTACCTTGAACTCCAGAATCATACATCTGACTGCCTTGTTAGAACACCACTAAGTTGTCGATTAATATTTCCTGACTGAGATAGCTGTCTTATCTCAGTCACTCCTGCTCTATCCTTTAGTTATTTAAGACTAAAGCCTCAGACCTGGCTTTGAGCACATTTGCTTTCCCTCTGCCCACTCAGCATTAAGAGCCATGTACCCAGAATCTGATCTTTTATCACCCCCTCACTATCAGTCCTTTCCTTGTTCTAGTAGCCATAATTTTACTCCTGAACTATTGCCAACAATATCCTGTTTATCTTCTTCTTTTCCCAGTCTATTCTCAGTGCACAAGACTTAGGGTAACCCTTAAACCTCAGTCTGATCATGCTGCATTTCGGCTCTCACCTATCTCACTAAGCATCAGAGTCAAAATCTAAGAACCTGTAGGACACAGACACCGACACCCTGGTGTCTCTGAGATCACCCCTTTTCTTCTTGCCCTTTCTCTCAAGACTACACATGCTGGGTCCTTTGTAGTCCATATGTAGTGCTATTTCCTTGGAGACATGAACTCTGCCTATCCCCCTGCCTGGAATAATTTTTCCTCACCACAATTAGAATTTGCTCCCTTTCCTCCTTTGTGAAAAAGCTTTTTGTTATTTGATAACTCAGCTCTTATCTACTCAGCAAGTCAGTTCTGACCAGCCTTTGATTGATTTGGTTGATCATACAAGGAATTCAGGGTGATTTCGTCAACATCTGAGTTGCTCAAGATTCCTATATGTCCATGAGAATGAGTATACTTTTTCTCTTATAATCTTGAAATGCTAAACAACAAAAAGAAAACAACAAAAATTCTGCATCTATTTAGTTGACTCTACCAGTAAGAACTGATTATGAATAATGATGAAAAGGGTACTACTTTTATTGAGGATTAATAAAAATGATAAAACTAATCAAAAATTAATTTAAAAAAGGATATTAGAAAGGAAAACTAACATGTAGGAGAAATTATGTTGGTCACATAAAGGGCAGCCCGAATCTATAAAGGCAGGCCAAATCTATGTTGGCTAAAAACCAATATATGAGCCTAAAAGATAAATCTTTTAATTGAAGAATGACATCCTCTCAGTCCCTTCAAGCACCTTCCGTGTCTCCAGAACCCTAGGGTCACCAAATAAAGCGACACTTTTACATTTCAAATAATTTAACAGTGATTCTTCCTATATAAACTATATCTTTAACTGTAAGTATAAACTACATGTTTACACTGCCCTGAGAAATAAGACAGAATTTATGACAGCATCCCATTGTATTGAATAGTAAATAATAATCGTATTACTGCGGTGCTATTTACTAGTAAGCTAAATATCAGTGATCAGTAATCTGACCTGTCTCTGAATTCTGTTCATATTTTGGTCATTTCATTGCTTCTTGAAGACTTGGCTTTGTCCCATTCGTATTTAGCAAATTATTTGATTTATACCTAGAAGTTATTCTAAGTTAGTTACTTTTTTCTATGCATAAAACATTCAAAAACAGGGAAAAATTGGTTGAAGTTCATAAAGCATAAAAGACAGTGGCCATCAACAATAATTTATTGTCATTATTGTAAGTTGCAGTGAGGCAAATACTGTTCCTGTTTTTCTGTAACTGCAGTTTTTGTAATAATTTAAGGGCATCTGTAAAGTAATTTATTCAAGTGTATGAAGATGAGATATTATTAACACATAGTTAAAATAGTTGCAAAACAATGTTAGGATGACCTTTTCTCTCTCTTTTTTTTTTTTTTTTTTTGAGACTGGGTTTCGCTATTTTTGCCGGTGGAACCGCAGGCTCACGTTATCCGGGGTACCACAGACTCAAGCAATCCCCAGCCTCAGCTTCCCAGGTAGCGGGGATTACAGGCATGTGCCACCACGCCCAGCTTATATTTTTTTGGAACTAGGTCTCACTACGTGCCCCTGGTGGGACTCGAATCACTGTCCTTGGCCCTGGCTGCGGACACTTAAGAGAGCTATTCTTAGGTTAAAATCAAACTCCCTTTTACATGCCTCTCTTGGGCATATTTTTTATCTTATACATACTTCAGTGATTTCATTCATAAATCAGGAAAAGCCTTGAATCAATTCCATAAGGTTTTTAAGGATCAAGAGCATTAACACACATATTACTTACTGCCTGGAATATAATACATATTCTTAAATCATCCTTAATCATCCTTAAAAATTATTCTGAAAACAAAAATATTTTGTGTCTGAATTTAGTATTCAGTTACATTTTTGCTGATACAAAGCCCATGCACCGTTATTTTACTAGGAATATGAAAGTAATTTTTAATTTACTAGGAATGTAAAAGTATTAAGTATTAAAGTGACCAGTCTAGTTTGTATGCTAAATCTAAATACTTATTTCTAATTAAATTCTATGAATCCATAACCTAGATATATCATTGTCATTTATTTGTTTTAGAGATAATATATGATATTTTGATCAGTCAGTATAAATACTATTTTCTAATTCCTTTAGGTTATAATTAAATCACTGCAAATATTATTTTTAAAGGTAAAATTTACAAAAAAAATTAAGATAATTTAAGAAATATTCATTATTGTACTGGATAACAGAGGCAATTTATGAATTGCTATTGCTTTTATCCAGATGTCGACCACATATTTAGAGATTTTATTTGACCTTTCTGAATCTTCCTATTTTATTCTGCCTGATACTTCAAATGAGTCATCATTATTTGCTCTGTTAATGACGCAAATCTCTTCTTCAACCCCAACTCTTATGATGGTGTGCACATCACCACTTTTAATGCCTTTATTCAAATCCCCAAGAGATAGAATTTATTTGTAGTCACCTCTGTCCACCCCTTATCCTCAAGTCCTTGTATTTCTTCTCTGCTTTTTTCTCCCCACACAGAGATGATTATGGGGCAGACTGATGGGTTTAAGGGGAATGAAGAGATGGAAATTAAGGGACACACCCTGTGATTATAGAAAATTGTCATTCTCTGGCGTAGGAGAAGTAGGGAATATTCTGGAGAGTTAGACACTCAGTCACTCATAATGAGAACCTTGGCTAGTCAAAGAGTTCAAACATTACTCCCTGCACTGAAATTTGGAAGGTGAGAGAGATGGAGAAAAAGGAAGAAAAGAGTGAGCTTGTATTAACCATTTCAGGTTCCTATGAGATAGCTAGATGTTACACATTTATATGTAACTGTAAATAAGATATGCAATTACAATATTTATACCAAGTCATGTTCTTTTTTTATAGGCATGTGAAATAAAAGAGCAGACACCATGGAACTAGATTCAACAGGTCATTCCCACAAAAGGTGACAGAGTATCAAGGCAGGTGAGGGAGGGACACTGGTGCAAAAGGAGAAATCCCTTGCATGACTTTTCAGATTTCACCCTAATTTATGATGCATATGTCTCCAGGAAAAAAAAAAATCCTACCCTGCACTATCTGGAGAAAAGTTATTTGAAACACGATTCCCTCTTTTCCCCATTGTTAGGTCTGACAATAAAATCTTGCCTTGCTTAATCTGATTTGGCTGTTACTTTATTGACTGTCAACCAACAGTTGAACATATCTTTTTGTTTAGGAGATGAATAACAAATAGAGTTTATAGAGTAATTATAAGGTTATGTGAATTTACACACATACACACATACATATTTATAATATTTGTTTCTTACAATAGCTCTGTGAGTGAGGTTATTCATACACGGCCTTTTCAGATGAGAAGTATGATGCTAGTAGAGGTAAACTACCACAAATTTACAAAGCTTGTGAAGAAACAAGTAACAGAGATATTAATTCAGGACTGTCTGAACGGTGTCTGAACTTGTTTAATAAGCAAAGAACTGTGTGCAGTCAATGAGAGAGCTCTAGGCTTGGGCACTGACAGTGTGCTCCAGACCATGTGATGGTGGATGAAAGAAGCTGGAATATCTGAACACAACTTTGGCACTCCAACACATGAGCTTTGGCTACTTCTGGCTGATGCTTACCAGGGAAGCAGTGTAGTCTGTGGAAAGAGATTCTGTATCCACCCTCTATTACTGTCATTGCCCAGTTCACTCTCATAGATCCAAATCACATAAGCTTTCAGAATTAGCAAGAGAACAGGGTGCTTGTTGATTTCAGGGGTGTCAGAAAAACCTTTTCCCCCCCAAGCTATTTTCCAAATGTTTGTCAGTGACTTGAAATGTCTTTAAGAGGGGCTATTTTTAAATTTTGTGCTGAAATTTGGAGGGACGAGAAGCAGGTGAGAAGGAAGAAGGTATTCCTCACTTATAAATGACCTAGAGCAGTAACATCTTGAACCAAAGCATATAGAATAACTTAGAATGCAGCACTCTGTGCAACAATGGTGTTCCATTCCACACCATTTAAAAAATTTTTCTCTTCTTGTTTACTTATATAGCTTGTGTTTGTAGGCATGGTCCTCCCCCTTCTTCCTGCCTCCCCTTCCCCTAGTCCCCTCTCTGGTCATTCCAGTTCCTTTCTCACTGCCAGCTGTTGGTTGATGGATGATTGACCTATATGTCTCTTTGTGTTCTTTCTGAAGCTGTGTCCTCCTGGGTGAAGTCCCTTGTTCCTGGGGGACTGTAGACCAGGCTGATAAGAATTCCATGAATAACCTTAGGGCAGGTGGCCCTTCTGAGCATGTTGGCGAACCTCCTGTTGGTCTGGTGTGTGGAGGAGTGGCTCTCCCCATTTCTTCACTGTGGAATTTCCTGTGGTGGAGGAGACAATCTCTTTTTCTCAGGACTCTTATGATCTTTGGTTTAAGTGTCTCCTAAAAGCAGAGATCATTTGTTCTGGTTGTCTCATTCATTCATTCCATTGTTTGTCCCTTGGTGCTGCTTTTTTGGTCTTAAAGCTCTGGTACCTGGCTTTAGGAAACCAATTCCTAGCTGTTGGCCATGGGGGAGTTTCCTGGTGGGGACAGAACTCTGCCAGTGGTTGGTCAGGCTCACTTCTCTCTTTTGGTTCTCAGTTCTCTGTGGGCTACTGACACTTCTTTGTGGGTCTGCTCCCCCATCTCAATGGGGGAGCTCCTTGCTCATGTTGAAAGTGTCTCTGGGTGGGATACATAGCCCCAGCACCAGAAATGTCTGTGTTCTTTGGTGATATGTCTTCACTTTCATCCACAACTGGCTTGTGTCTCAGAGTTCTAACCATACTCTTTTTGGGCAGTGATGGGTGTATTCAGAGCCTTTATTTCTCTGTCTCTTATAGTATATCTGTATCTGGGTTGTTGGTTTTCTCATTTAAGATGAGGAATGGCTGAGGTGGGAATGAAGAGAGGGGGACCCACCCACCCCCAGCCTGCAACCAGGCAGTTTTCTCGGTCTCAACCTCCTGAACCCAAAGGAGGAAGGGGTGGAGTCTGGGCCTCATGGAGGTAGCCAGGGCACCCCAGCTTCACCCGGAGGGGAGCATCTTACCTGTTCCCTGATTGGGCCCTCTGTTCAAGACAGTGCAACCTCCCCGGAACCTCCCCTTTAGGCTGTGGAACCTGAAGGGGGGCCACATCATTTTGTCATAATCTTGATGCAAAAAGAAAAAAATGGATCCCACTACAGCTCCACTGTCTATGTGAGATTGAGATGCAAGGTTTACTGTCCTGTAATGTGCCCTGAGCTACAGGAACAGGTCCCTTTCTCTCAGTATATACCATGAATGGATTATGTATATTGGGAAATGAGTGAATGAATAAATGAATATAACTAACTGTTTAATATTAATAGTGTTTGGGTTTTTTCCTTATTTAAAAGTTTGATGACCAGCATGTACCATAGAGATATTACTCTTGTCTATACCAACTTACCTATGGTTAAATTGGTTTCTTAAACCAATTAATGTTTAAGTCTCAAGAATGTATTGATAACTTTAAATGAGGATGTATTGTATTAAAAACATGGCACAATTCATGAGCAGGGAATGTCTTTCCATTTCCTTATATCTTCTTCTATCTCCTTTAGGAGCTTTTTAAAGTTTTCTTTGTATAGATCTTTCACATGCTTTGTTAGGTTTATTCCCAGGTATTTATTTGTTTTTGATGCAATGGTAAATGGGATGGCTTTTTTAATTTCTTCTTCCTTTTTGCATTTCTTTGCATATAGGAAAGCTACTGACTTCTTTGTGTTGATTTTGTATCTAGCTACCTTACTGAATGGGTTTATTATTTCAAGTAGTTTTTGCATGGATTTTTTTTGGTTCTCTATATAGAGAATCATGTCATCTGCATATAATGATAGCTTCAGTTCCTCTTTCCCTATTTGTATCCCTTTTCTTTCTCTTGCCTTATTGTCCTAGCTAAGACTTCCAGTACAATGTTAAAAAGTAGAGGGGAGAGTGGGCATCCTTGTCTTGTTCCAGATCTTAGTTGGAATGGTTTTAGTTTTTCTCCATTTAGGGTGATGTTTGCTGTAGGCTTGTCATAGAGAAATTGCTTTTATTATGTTGAGGTATGATCCCTTGATCCCCATTTTTCCAAGGACTTTTATCATGAATGGATGCTGGACTTTGTCAAATGCTTTCTCTGCATCTATTGATATAATCGTGTTTTTTTGTTTTCTCTTTATTGATGTGGTGTAGTATGTTAATTGATTTTCAGATGTTGAACCATCCTTGTGCCCCTGGGATAAATCCCACTTGATCGTGGTGAATAATGTTTTTTATGCATCGTTGGATTCTATTTGCCAGGATTTTGTTTAAAATTTTTGCATCTGTGTTCATTAGGGAAATTGGTCTGTAGTTTTCTTTCTTGGTGCTGTCCTTATTTGATTTTGGTATGAGTGTGATGTTTGCTTCATACTTGGATTGTTTATTACAGCACTATTTATAATTGCAAGGACATGAAAGCAACTGAAATGTCCCAAAACAGATGACTGGATGAAAAAGATGTGGTATATATAAACAATGGAATATTACTGATCAATTAAAAATGACAAATTAGATGATTTTATGATAACATGGATGGACTTAGAAGAATTCATATTAGCAGAAACAAGTCAAAAAGAAAAAAACAGAAACCAAATGGTTTCACTACTATATGGGACATGGGAAAGATAAATAAAAATCCGTGAAGAAAAGTCAAAACAAGCCAACAGCCAAAGTGAAGTACACGACCGGGGGGGGGGGTTTGGGATAAGGTGGGAATGGTCAGGGAAGGGGGGAACCCCAGAGATCACAGAGATATGAAATTCATATATAAATAAAGTATCAAAAAAAAAAACAACATGGCACATAAATAACTAAAGGTAAACCCTTTACAATTTGGAAAAAATGTTAAGATTTCAAGTTTGGATTCAAGTATCAAGTAGCACACAAAATTCCCCAATGTGTACATAAGGAAAAAATATTTTTAAGGGAACAGGTATTCATATATTTACTTTCCATTTGTACTTAATCTTAAAACTGCCCTGAAAAACTTGTCTTATATTATCTAAATTTAAAGGCATCTCCCAGTTTTACCACCTTATACTGCATGAGGATGCAGAAGTCTTAAGGGTGTCAAACAAACTTATAATGGGGAACATTAGTGTGGTAGGTAAGACAGTAAGAGACTGTAAGGACTGGGTAACAAACTCTTTTGCATTCAGATATTTTACAAGTCTTTGCTTTTACCGGAATTGAAGGAGGACTTGATATGCCAGCTGATGGTTCATGAACCCGTAAGTTTTGATGATAGAACACTATGTGATTTTTGGTATATAATTCAGCAGATGTTTTCAGAGCTGAGAGGCATTGTTACAATATAATTCAATGTTTTCTAATTAGTTATTTATGAATGAGAAGAATCTTAGTATTTGAATTTCTTATAAGTGACAGGAATAAAAATGGCTTTATCTCATTTCAAAATAACATTTAAACATGACTGAATGAGATAATTATGGGAGGAGAATGACATGTATATATGTCCTATATAATATACCAATAAAAGGTATATTTTCAATAAAAAACCAGTTTCTACGCAAAATAATTATAAAAATTTGCAGCATATTTAGGTTCTTTAGAGTAATCCAAATAAATTGTACTGACAACTTAATCAAAAAAAATTTAGCATGTAAATCTTTATGGTCATAAGAAATACAATTTACATTTTTATTATAGAGAGGTAAAACTGATGATTGATAAAATTTTTATGCATAAACTATATTTTACTGGCATAAAAATCTATGAAAGAAGTGATGTAGATATACCAGTTAAAATAGAAAAAAAGGACATTAAACATCTCATATTATGTCAATGAGTGATGTGTGGTAAGAAATAATGGTATTTTTAATTCCATTGAGTCACATTAAGTCATCTAAAATTCTTGCTTAAAGATGTCATATAGTTATACATAGATACATAATATGTACCATATCTATAATATATGATATATAAAAGGACAATTTATAAGTATGTAGAAAAAGGTTTGTATATATGAGTACATATATATTTATAAAATATATAAGTATTATACACATAAAATCTTTCAGATATATAGTAGCAACATTCTGAAGATGACTGCACTAAGGCATAAGAGGCATGGGGTCCTATCATTAGAAGGTAATACTACAATAGGAGAATGAGGGAGGCTGAGAATTAGATGACCAAAATGCATAATAATAGGAGTGAGAATAGGAAAGCATTAATTGGAACAGTCCATAAGTTATTATGGATCTTTCCACAGTTTTGTGTATCATTTTATCCTTATATAATGTCAGTGAGATCACATGAGTCATGAGCATGAGGATCTAGCACTAACACTCAGCATTCTCCATTTAGGCAAGTTATATTAAATTTTATTTTTCTATTTATCAAATATGAATCCTCAGATCCATCCTAATTTGTATCTTTCCTTCTTCATTAGATTCCTGTGACATGTAAATAATACTATGTACGAAAACTTGATCACCGCAATAAAACTTAAGTTGGTGTTATAATATGATTTTTCTTTCAAACAGTAAATAATTGCTATCAGGATTTTTTTAGTATCTATCAGTTTAAATAAACTTTATGCATTCAGATTTAGGTTTACAACTCAAAATGGATAAAAGACTTGAATGTAAGACCTAAAACCATAAACTATATAGAAGAAAATATGAGCAAAGACTCCAAGACTTACACCAGAAACCTTTTTCAGAAAACATCTACAGAATAAAAAAAAAAAAAAGAAGGAAAATATAAACAGCTGGAATTATATCAAACTAAAACACCTCTGTACCGCAAAAAAGACAATGACTAAAATAATAAAAAAAAACAATTAAATGGTAAAAAATTTTTGCCTTCCATACAACTGATAAAGGTCTGATAACAAAGATCCACAAGGAACTCACACAACTTAACAAAAACAAAGTGAAAGTACAGTCAAAAAAGCGGATGAAGAGTAAAAAGACACTTCTTAAAAGAAGAAATGCAAATGACCAATAGACATATGAGAAAATGCTCAACATCACTAATAATCAAGGAAATGCACAATGAGATAGCATCTTACACCAGTAAGAATGGCCCATATTAAAGAAAAGGCAACAACAAATGCTGCTGTGGATGTGGAGAAAAAGGAGCACTCTTACACTGTTGATAGGACTGTAAACTGTCCCAGATACTATAGAAAGCTGTGTAGAGAACCTTCAAACTACTGAAAATGGAACTATCATTTGCTCTAGCAATCCTACCTGAGAAGTACCCAAAGGATACAAAAACACTAATTCAAAAGGACACCTGTACTCACTACTTAAACGCACTATTTATAATAGCCAGGGTATGAAAACAACCTAAATGCCCCCAAACAGATGCATCAGAAATTTGTAGTATACATGTAGTATACATATACCATGGAATATTATTCATCAATCAGAAAAGACAAACATGTTATTTGCAGCAACATGGATGGAGCTAGAAGGAATCATGTTAGCAGAAATAGGCCAGAAAGAAAAAGAGAAATACTGGATGGTCTCACTTATATATGGGATATAAGGAAAACAAACAGACAAGAAAAATTTAAAACTGTCAACAGAACTGAAGCACAGAGCAGGAGAGGAAAGAAGGCTAAAATTGGTGAAGGAATGGATACAAGAGATTAAAATGGTTCATGGGTGGTTAAGGTGGCAGGAGAACTTCAGGGTATAGATAATAGTATAAAAGAGATGTATG
>PVHY01001588.1:121251-152637 GCA_004024945.1 Uropsilus gracilis | reverse complement strand
CGCTTCAGGCGTCCCACGTTGAAAACGGCAACACAGCAAACTCTCCTCAGTTCTCCAAGACAGCTCACACAGGACACAAGTTTCTCCAACACGCTTCCCCGGGCTCCTCACCGGCCCGGGCTGGGCATGGGGATGGAAGCCCGCAGCTTGGCTTCCTTCCCTCCCTGCTGCCCCTCATGGCAGCGGCAGCTCTGAGGCCACCAGCCTCCCTGCTGCTCCTCTCTGCTCCTTACTTCTCCAGTCTCCTCTCTGTCCTCTTCCCTTCTCTTCTCTGCTGTTCTCTCCTCTCTTTCCCTGTCTTTTTCCTCTATCCCTTCCCTGATCCTTTAATCCTCTTTTCTCCCAAGAAGGCTTAACTTCCTTTCTCCAAATCTCCACCCACCAATGCTAACAATAGCTATTTTAATACATCAACACCAGAACTGGGGGCCACAGCCCCCTAACAAACAGTGCAGGAAGTTCTCTATGTGGCCCCTCAAGACTCTACATCTGTCTAAAACCATTTAGACTTCATGCAATCATTTATCATCTGTGATACTCCAGAGCTGCCAAACCATGACCCAACACCTACATGACTGAAGGACAAGTCAGGAGGAAGAACCTCGGTGTGTTGCCCTCACCTCAGACCTCCACTCCATTTTCTGGCTCCATGGAACTGACTGTGAGTCAAAGAGTCACCATCTTGTTACTACCGGCCATGCTGAGAGAAGGAAAAAAGTAAACAGGCTGAATCAGCATTTCAGAGGCAATAGAAACAGGACACATCTCTACTTGTGACAGCAGACAGCAGTCTTCTCTTGGAGACTCCTGTACATCAGTCGTGGACAAATAAATTCAAGAACCAAACCAAAAGGTATGTAGTAAATGATTTTAACCACCTCCTTGCCTGATCCTCTAAATCACCCTGACCCCTAACCCTGACCCACACTCCTTGAGGCTGTCTCCTGGTGGGGTGCCTGAACCATGATTCCTATTTCTGAGTTAATATCCCCATAAGTGTTCCTCTGGAGTCAAAAGACCCTCCAACACAATAGCATTTGACTTTTTTTTAGAGAAAAAAAGCTCAGTTGTGTTTTAATAAGTTGAAATCCTTGGGGACTACAGAATAACAGGGATTCTGTCCCAATCTCCTCAGCAGGAAAGTTCTTTTTGAGTACATTCTGTGCCTATTTCCCTGGATGAGTTACCTCTCCCGCGATTCCTCTGTTCCCACTTGGTTTGCCACCCAGAATCAGCACGTTGGGATTTGCCTTGTATACACAGCATATCCCCTGCCTGGAGAGAACTCAGTTTCATGATGTACATACACACCTGCCATTTTAAGAAAAGCTGTGTGCAAACTGAAGCACACAACAATGGACAGGAGGGAAAGGGGGGGGCGATGGGAGGGGGGGGATTGCAAACCCCTGGGATTGCAAAGATGCGAAATTTATATATAAATAAATTTTTTAAAAAAGAAAGAAAAGCTGTATGCTCCCTCAATGCTGGAGGCCCCACTTACAGTCCCACAAAACAGGCCCACACCACAGCTTCCTGATACCCACTCCACTTTGGACATCCTGTTTCCTATAGGCATCCACAGTTTCCAATATGGCGGAGTGAATGTGAACTCTTGTGATCTCTTTGGATAAGATAAAAGCTTCTTCCTCTTTTCCCCTCCCTCCCTCCCTCTTAGAATAACAAAGCAGTTTTTTATATAATTTGTCCCCAAATAAACTGTTTTGATTCCTGAATCTGAGGTGAAGCAATAGATGTAGTTCTAAATCTTATTCAGAATCCTTAAAAAAATATCTTAAATTTCCAGAAGAATGATACCATATTATTTTGAGGGTACTGTTTATGATTTTGAGATGAAAAATAACACTACAAAAGAGCAATCATTTCATTAATAATTCCGCCAGAAAAAAACAACTTCACTTCTCATATTAAGGTTTGGAAGGCAGCATATCAGTTTACACAGACATCTCCTCAGAACTTATAACTAATCCCCAAGTGATGTAAGTAAAAGCGCTACAGGAAAGTAACAGTGACTGTCATAAAGTTGTAAGATGCTCAAAGCCATGCCCCTCAAGCCTTGGAGGTTTATGCTCTCAGGTAAAGTGGAATTAGGTTTGGGAAGAGCTCAAATGGGATGCAGGAAAGGGCAAGACGACGTTTTATAATTCAGGAAACGTTATGTTCCTTGAGTCAGTAATGACAATATTTAGCACTCCTGGGGTACTTCTGAAACCTGAGAAATACCTCAAAGTTCTTCCAGGGGCCCAGGGCCCCAAGCTCTCTGTCATTACTACAATCATATAACCCCATGTGCTCCATCCTGGTGGATAGGCAGTGAGACTGGAGGACAAGAGCTGAGTGCCCATGGGCTGCAGAAGCACCCTCCCACAGGGCTGCCAATGCCCATTCATGCTGTGCCCTGGAATTAGAGCCCACAAGGCAGCAGGCTGCCCTTGCCAGGCCAGATCCCACTACAGCGCTCTATGGGGCTGTGCCTCTGCTTGTCTCTGTGCTTCAGATCTCAGCATCTCAGCTTAAAGGTCTGTTCCCTAGTGCATTTCCTGGTCCCAAATGACTGGTTTATCTTTCCCAGCACTGAGTCTCTTTCCCTCAAGAACTCAACACAGTATGCAATTATGCAGTTATTTGCATGACTACCTGATTAAAGTCTTCCCCCTGCATTTAGCTGTCTCCACAAGGGCAAGACCTGTGTCTGTTTTGCTCACGGTGGTATTTCCTAATGCCTGGTACATCACAGTTGCTCAGGAAATGATGGTTGAATGAATGATAACATGCTGCCCATCCTTTATAAATGTGACATTTGGGTTCACTCCTCCCACGCCAACATGATGTACAATCACCAAGCAAATTTCAAGTACAGTTAGGAGTTGAGTCTTCTTATTCTCTTATTCTCTTCTTCTCTCTTCTTAATCAAAATCATATTTTGATTACTTTCATTCACACATCTTTACCCTTCAGCAAGAAAATCACAGATTCATAGAGCTAAAGGGTTTTTACCGGACAGTATGAGACTGAGGTGAATGTTAAGCCATCTAAGCAGGATAACTGAGTTTCCTAAAATTTTCTCCTGTTACAAATTTTCTTTCTGCCCCAGAAGTCTAGTCAAACACCACTCAGTCTATATTTAGCCTAAAAAAGATTTCTCTTGCTTTTCATGCCATATCCCTCTAAGTGGCTGTCTGGGGAATAGAATCAATCAAGTGTAGCAATGGGGTTGTTCAGGCTTCACATGACTGGGTAATGCAGAGGTATCGGGTACACATATCTCTCCAAAATAAACTGCCCATTTTTGGCTTAACTCTTTTACCAAACTTCTCAGCTTCCGTGGAGCTGTTGTAGAAAAGACAACTGTGTGAGAAGAATAGAAGGGTACACTTGTTCTGCCAAATGTTAAATACATTGTAAGGCTATGATAACTGATAAAGCAGCTGATGTGATAACTGATGTGACAGCTGATCTACTAACTCAAGTGAGGACCTCTTTTCAGTAACTATGGTGCTTTGGACTCCAGACTAACTAAAAAAAATGTAAGACTCAATAAATCCTGACCAGGACCTAGCCAGGGTTATTGTCCTCCTGAGAAGATCCAGGTCTCCGTGCAAAATCACTCTCTCAGCTTGGAGACGCCTGGCTTCTGTCCAGTTTTCCTGACCTCTCTCACCCTCTGGCCAACTCCTTTTATCCTCTGAGCCAACATCTTGGCCTCTTCTTTCACAAAGTGTTTGGTTGGCTTATTTTTCGGAAGATTCTGAGTCACCCTGTCAATAGCTGAGCTCAGTTATTAGCAACGGATGGTTGCATCAGTTAAGGGAAAGTGGTGCACATTCTTTTTCAAGCCTGAAAGTTCTGATCTTCACCTAAGGAGAGAAGATAGATGTTGCCTCTTAGACCTGGAGAAAGTTGCCTCATACTCAGGATGGACCAACACTCTTTTCTTCCAGAAAGAAAAAGACAATAATAAAAGTTGAACACTCATTTAAAGAGAAAGGTTATATTTTGCTTTTCAGACCATAATTCATTTAATGTTCACAAATCTATCTCCGTGCATATGTGCCTGTCTCTTTCTCCAACCCTCCCCCACCTTGTTTGTCAAACTCCTCATAGAAAGAATGCATATCATCATTTGTATTTTGTTTAATGCTTAATTTGTTAAACCCACAAGTTGAATAAATTGAAAATCAAGTTTTCCTAAACATTCAAGCCCTGATCGTTAACTTAGATTACTTTAAATGATTTAAACTACAATTAAAACGGTAACAATGAATTTTTGAACACTGCAAACACCATTACAAAATCCTTCAACTACTACTAAGCCATCAAATCCTGTTCATTTCCTAATGATTTCTGTGTTGAGTGACATGGAATGGAGAGTGTCACCAGGCTGCTTCACTCGATATCTAGGAATGCAGACCCACTCAGGTTATTCCAAACACAGACAATTGAAGATGGAAACTCGGTTACTAAGATGCTAGAGGAATAAAAACAAGGTGGGTGAGATTACTCAGAAATTGGCCAGAAGAGCAAGAGGGAAGGTGGTATCCTTGGAGGGAGCCATGCATGTCTCACAGTGGCTCCAGGCATTGCTGCCACCTGCCTTGTGGGGATCACAAAGGTCATGTCCCACCACACAGAGCCCCCCATCACTGCCAGAGCTACCATGGCTCCCCGCCACCACACATGGTCAGACACAGGCGGGCACCCACACCCGGTGCTGCTGAGCTCGTGGAGTCCAAGAGAAGAAAGAAATGTGCACATATATGACCATGTGTTTATCCCTCTCAACACAGCACTGAACCCACACCATGCATTTTCTCTCCTATTTTAATTCCTTTTTGTTCGCTTCATATTAACTTTGCCTTTCTTAATAGCTTTGACATATACAGTGCTTTAAACCAGAATCACTTGAATTTTTTAAAAACCTGAAAACAGCATTCATTTTGCAAATTCAGCTACTCCAGTCACCACTTTCTGTGTGACATCTGTGCTGCCAAAGGCAGCAGACACCTCATCAGGTGAGCACTTATATCCTTGCAGGTGCTTTGTTGGTAGGGGTGGTGTGACACACATCTGAGGTGTGATTTAGACCCCTAAAGCAGACACAGTGTTATAAACCAATGCTACCTCAATTGAAGGGGGGAAAAAGCTGCTCCTTCAATTCCTGAAATCACTCTTGCTTTGTTCCAGATCAGTTCTAAGGGTTTCTATGCCCAAGAATGGAATTAGCTACCCTCCAAAAGATCCCTTGGGAGACCAACTCTGGGGAGAGGCTCAGAGGAGAAGGGGTGATGGAAAACTCACTCACTCACTCACTGCCAAAACCTTGTTTTTTCTTGATGCTTTCTTCCCTCAAAGTCAATGAGGGAAGAAAACTTCTGTACTATGCCCCGGATGAAGTCATCAGTGGGTAGCAGAGATGCAATCCCAAAGCTACAGTTCTCACATTTGTTCATTTATTCAATGCATCAGTCAGATCCACAGCTCAGAGCTTTACTCCTCAGTATTCCCTACCATTCTGAAAACACTACCTGTGATGAAGAGAGGAAAGTGACCTTGTGGTTGTATCAAAATGAGAAACTTTTTTTTAAGAGATTAGGTCTCACTATGTTGCCCGGGATAGTCTCGAACCCATGAACTCAAGTGATCCGTAGTGTCAACCTCCCAGGTAGTTGGGAGTACAAGTGCATGCCACCACACCTGGCTACTTTTTCAAGACCAGGTCTCGCTATGTGGCCCAGGGTAGTCCCAAACCTGTGAACTCAAGCAATCCCTGGCCTCAGTCTCCCAGTGCTGAGATTACAGGTGCACACCACCACACCCAGCTCTGAGAAATTGTTCTTTTAAAAAATATGTTTATTCCTTAAAGATCTATTCTCAAGATAATTGCATTATTTTATATATTTTATATTTCAAGGTCAAAGTCAAATTGGAGAAATCACTGGATCAGGACTGGCGAGCATAGGAGAAGTTAAGAAGAATTTAAGCCTGCCAATGTGTATATTTTAGGATAAAGGATGTATTTCTTCTTCAAAGAATTGCCCTGGGGGTTAAATAAGAGCCCACATATAGCTCTTAGCCCAGATCTGTCAGAGAGAATGCTTGAAAAATGTTAGCGATCATTGGCAGGGTTTCTTTCTGAACCAATCAGTTTGTGAAGCACCTATGATGTGGATTGTATTATAATTTAAGTTGGGGTTAGTATTAACAAACAACCCTACCTATCAAATAGGAAAATGAATTATCTCAAAGACAAATTTTTTACTGTTCAAAATGTTGATAAAACTCACAATGGGCTATGTCGAGTTGGAGGGAGAAGATGGGTAGGTAGGTGACTGTGCGCCAGCACCTTGATGGATGGGTTCACCTTGATGGACTTCAATAGAGTATGTCAAGGTGCTTCAAACTGACAACAGGTATGTACCTCAACCTGTCTCCTTTGCAACCTGAGAAAAATAGATGAGTGAAAACTAATTGAGTTCTGAGCTGTGGTGCACTAAACTAAATTAAACATGCATTCTTGTAAGTACTGATTCAGCTTAAGCATGTAAAGTAACTTGTCTTCAGCAGTAGACAAAGGAGGTGGACCCAAGATGGCCCAATAAGGACCTGTGCTGACCTCCTCCCGTGATCACCTATCAACACCTAATATGGACTGACCTACACAGAAGCAGACCTGAAACCCAAACTCATTGAACTTTCACAACAAATGATAAAAAAAAGCAGCACCCAGATGGACAGAAGAGACAGCCAGTCTCACCAAGAAGAAATCCCCATCACGGGTGCAAGGAAGTATAATCAAGAAGACATCTCTCAGGTGTGGAACTTCTGCAGGTGAGATGAGAGAGGACTGTGCCTAATGGCCAGTCACTCAATCCCACAATGCAGGTATTGGGAACACAAGCTCTTGGACGCCCAGAATGGAGGATCAGGCATTGGGAACACAAGCTCCTGGATGCCCAGAATGGAGGATCAGAGGAAAGTGAACACAACAAAGCTAAGGAAGATGAGATTAAAAACTAGCCATTAAGGAACTACCATTTGACCCAGCAATTGCTCTCTTGGGAATTTACCCAAAAGAGACCTCAATGCTCGTACAAAGGGACACCTGTGCTCGAATGTTTACTGCAGCACAATTTATAATTGCAAGGACTTGGAAACAACCTAAATGCCCCCAAACCAATGACTGGATGAAAAAAATATGGTATATATACACAATGGAATATTACTCATCAATTAAAAATGACAAATTGGATGGATTTATAACAACATGGATGTACTTGGAAGAAATCATATTAGCAGAAACAAGTCATAAAGAAAAAGACAGAAACCAAATGGTTTCAGTAATATATGGGATATAGTGAAAAAATAAACACAAGACTTGAGGAAAAGTCAAAACAAGCTAAGCACCAAACTGAAGAGCACAACTTTGAGCAGGAAAGAAAAGGGCAGGGGGAAGGGAGGAGAGGGTGGGGGGGATAAACCCCTGGAATTACAACGTTGTGAAATTTATATATAAATAAATTAAAATTTTTTAATTAAAATATATATATATCTTTAAAAAAAAAACTAGCCATTAATAGGTCCCCAAGCAAACTCACTCATCTGGGACCAAAAGTGATAGATCTGAATAGCACCTAACTTATAGGTGACATAATCCCAGATACCACCCCTATCATGTTGGCCTGGGAGACAAGGGACCTTAGGGAATAATCAAGGGTCGGGGCAGGCACCACCCTGGCAACCTTTGTCACCTTGTAGATAACAGCATGAGTGAGCACCACCTTGGAACTACTGAACCTAGCATGAATTGTGTATATGAACTCCACCCACCCCCCAGGAAGAAGACAAGCTACCTGGAGGCAGAAAGGTAACTCTCAAGAGGGTCCACATCAGGCAAACAAATAGGATCAGCCCTTGCTAGCCACCACCTGCATGCTGGCGATCAAGCTGTACCTCTACAGCCATCAAGCACCCCCCCAAGGACCCCCAAAAGCATCGTCATCTAATAAGCAGACCATGACACCTGCTGTGCACCCACCCACCCACTTAGACGAAGACCTGCAGGAACCTGCCCCTGCCAGTCAGCACGTGCATTTTACTCTCTGCAAGGGCCTCGCCTCATGCAGCAGCAATCAGGTTGCCCCAGCCCTGCATGCCCACAACAAGGTCCCAGTTGAGCAGCCCCAGCCACACCTACAAGTTCTGTACCAAAGGCCCACCTCCCAGCTCCAGCCATTCAGGTGAGTCCTCAGTCATGTGACCCAAAGGGTGGGTACCCCAACCACCACTGCCAGCAGCCCAACTATTCCAGGGCACCTCCTGCAACCCACTTAGCTGGGGCCATGCCTCCAGCAGCTAATCACTCTCTTGGCCTAGCAAGCTTTACTGCCTGGACAAACTGGGCACATCCCACTGTAACTACAGGCAGGCACCTGCCAAAACAGAACCTGCAACACCACCCACTGAGTACACTTAGTCCAGGGCCAAAGCCAAGTTCAAGCAAGATGACAGCCCTACCTATAGTGCTGCCCCCAACACAGCAGACAGGGGTGCAGTCCTCAAAAGAGCATACCTTCAGCATCTAACCTGGGAAGCCAAGGGGATAGAGTGTTCTAGGTTGCCATCAGATATCACCTGCATAATACAAAGCCCTCAGCACTAGAACAGGCAGTGGTGTTGTCTAAAACACAGAAGTAAAGAACTGACAAAATGGGAAAACAGAAGAAAATGCTCCAGATGAAAGGATAAAGCAGATGGACCCTAAAGAACTAAAGATAAGCGTGCTACCTGGTAAATAAGTAAATAGACACTGATCCCAGAGAAAAAAGGCTGAACTAGAAACATCCAAAGTCATAGAGTAGAGCAATACAATACTAGAACTAAAAAAAATACAATACAGATTCCAACAATATACAGGATAAAGCAGATAAATGAATAAAGTTGAAAGGCAAGTGTTGCTCACGGTTGTTTTACCAAACACTTGAAGATAACGAAAATCTTAAATAGATCATTAACAAGCTAAGTCCAGCAATGTATTGAAACTTTAAAACAAACCAAAAAATAGCAAGCCCGTAAAGTTTATTCCCACATGAAATGATGGTTTAACCTCAGAAAATCATCAATGTTGGAAACTGCTTAACATGCTTAAAAAGAATACATAATTTTTTCAATATATCCAGAAAATGTAATGACTAAGCAGAAGTGTTTCCTCACAAGCAAGAAAATTTTTCAGTGTCCTCAAGATTTGGCCAGCACAATAAGGCCAGAGGTGAATATAGAATGTATAATGGGTGGAAAGAAACGATCTTGTCTTTAAATGCCTGTAATGCTTGCTTACATGTGGACTTGTCTTCTGTTGCAGGGTAAACAATTAACGCAAATCAGGCCGCTTAAAATAATGCTGATTATCTTAGAGTTTTGTTGGTCAGAACTCTACTCTCCACTCAGGTGCTGCCCTTCTTCTGTTCTCACCTGGAGCCCAGGCCCTCTTCCTTGCTCACAAAATTGCTGTCAGCATTCAGCTCCTTATGGGTGTAGAACTGAGCTGTCCATCTTCTTGATAGCTGTCACCTGAAAGATACCCCCATCCCTTTCATGCTCTGATAGCTTTCTTACTCAAATCAGGACAATCTCTTCCTCCTATGAGTCATATAAGACTGTGTTATATGAATCACATCATATACATGACTCATACAAGACTCAATCTTATAGGATAATCATAGGAGGAACTGACCCATCATCTTTGCTGCATATAATAATCTAATCAAGAGAATGACTTCTACCATCTCACAGGTCCTACCACACTCAGCAGAGATCACTGAGATGTGTACACCAGAAGGTGAAAATTCTGAGCAGCTTCTTAAGCATTTTGCTTTCCATGGTATATGAAACCCAAGAGACTGTCTTTTTCAAGACATTTAAAAAGAAGTTATTTAACTACATTCAGTGTAACAGGTTGTAAATACAAGACCAACAGAAAAAAGCACATGTATTTAGATCAGACTCAATCAACGAAAATGTAGCAGAAGTTTTCAACCATCTGATAGATGCAGAGAACACACAGGTGGTTGCCAGAGGCATGGGGAAGGGGTGGGGTGGGTAACATAGGGGAAGATGGTCAAAAGATAAACTCTCACTTATAAATAGGTAAGTCATGGAATGGGATGTACAGCATAGTGACCAGTTCAAAACAATTTATTGCATATTTGAAAGTTGCTAAGAGAGTAGATCTTAAAAGTTCTCAATCAGAAGAAAACAATGTTTTCCGATAATTTTTCTGTGGTAATGGATGTTGACTAGACATATGTGGTGTCTAATATTGAATCACATAGTACAACTGAAACTAATGTAGTATATATCAATTATACCTCAGTTTTTAAAAAAAGAAAACTTCTCAAAGACAGGAAGTTTGATTCCCAAGCTGTGGCTTTCAGAGTTGTCACAGTGGCTTTTCCACCAAGTCCAAGATCCCATGCTTCTCCCAACCACAGGGAAGCCTGGTCCTGGGAGTGAGCCCAGCTGAACGCTGGGCCAATTCTAAACATTTACAAATATGAAGTCACGGAATCCTCACAGAACCCAGTGAAGTGTGCGCTGTCTTCCTTTTATAGAATGAGAAAACTGAAGCAGAAAGGTGACGTCAAGGCCCCAAGGAGCCAGGTTTGAAATGACAATGTGCTTCCAGGCAGATAGTACCAATTGACTTCAATTCTATCTGCTTTTTTTTCCACTTTCCAAATGGGCATAGTTTGTGTGCAAATACATAGCAGAGGACACCTCATCCTAAACTGCTCGCTGTAGGAATCCAGCAGCAAGGAAAATCCTGAGAGGGGCAAAGAGCTGCAGCAGAGGAGCAAAGCAAGCTTTGGCGGAGAGGAAAGGCAGTGCTTAACTTCATGGAGCACAAGATGAAGGTTCATGGGTGATAAAGCGGAGGGAGAAGCCCAAGGAATGCAATGATGTAATATATATATATATATATATATATATATATTCACACATATATAAATGGTCATAAAAATCATTTTGACAACAAAATGATAAATAAAAAAATTTTTACCAACCGCAACATGATTTTACTCTGAGACCCACATTTCACAAACTGTATCACTAAGAAATAATGATGGAGCTAAGATGACACGGTCAGGTTTTTCCAGACATGCATTTTTGAATGGGTAAAACACAGTAAAATCCAGCAGCAGACTATGGCCTGAGCAGACTAGAGACCCCAGGGGAGCGAGAGTGGGGGGGGGCACAATTTCTCCAGCAGAAACCCCATTAATTCTGAACATTCTGGTTTGGGTACCAATTCTGATATGGGCTCCACGAATCAGTCTTCAAGGCCAGGAGCACTGGTCACCGAGATCAAGGGACTGGGGAGTGGTCTGGGGACCCGGGTCTCTTAGAGGCACGTTGATGGCTTAAACTATTAAGTGATATGGACGATTATGAAATCAATTAAAGGAACAATATATTAGCATCTTTAGAAGAAATAGACTCTTTTTATTGTGGAGTAGGGAAGGAATTTCCCAGTAAGCCACAAAAGCATGAACCGTGAAGGAAAAACTTAAACTTTTAAAGATATAGAACAAAAGTCAGTTTACATGAAGTGAAATAACCAGCCATAGGCTGAGAAAAGGAAATGTTCAAGCATATAATCCTGCACCTGCCTGCCTGCCTACTGGGTGGGTAAATGGAGAGCCTGGTGATGGGGCAGGCATTACAGGGTGGCCTGTCACTGGCTGTGACCCTCAAGCAGTTCTAAGAGCCCCTCCCATAGTTTCCTTGTCCCCAGATTTATCTTCTGCTCCACTGACCTAGGGCTCCACACTCACCCCTCACCCACCTATCCCCCAACTTCAGCAGTCCATGTTTCCCTCAGCTCTGCCCACATCTTTCTTACAGCAGCCCATCTCCACTTGTCTCCTGAGACAGTGACTGACACACTTGGGACAATTTCTGTTTTTGCCTGCGCTAACCCTGTCAGCAAGTTACTTAACCTGTCGGACTCCAGTCACTTCTACAAATGGTGTGGCCGTGAGAATTAATTACAGTGGCCTATGTGAGCTTCCCAGCATAGCTCTGGGACAGTGAGCCCTGGGTCAGTGGTCATTTATGATTACAGAGATGCTGCCTGGTGTCAGGAGTACACCTAGCCAGCAGTCACTCCCGACCAGACTTTGAGAATTCTCAGCACTATCTTAAGGTCACCACCACATTAATAAGTGCCTGTTCTCTTCCCAGGGGAGATTACTTCTAGTGAAGGTGCTAGCCTGTCTGTCACCTACAGCAGGAGAAACCTTCGTTGTCTGCAAGACCCAGGCCTCAGGCTCAGCCACAATTCATAGACACCTGCAGGTGGTGGGCCCATGTTGAGCCAGGATCTTGAAAATACAGGTCTCCAGAGAATCTACTCTCCACACCTGCTGCTCCTCTCCTGGTTCAGTCCTGTCAAACATGGAGAACACAATGGTGTCAGCCTAAGGACACTCATAAGCAGGCAGATTGCTCTCATCCTTCAATTTTGTACATGTATTTCTAAAATACTACAAGTTACACCACAGAATAAATGCCTTAGCTGACATGACATGATGGACTATATTTAAAGAAAAGTGCACAATGGGGAATATAAGAAAACAACAAAGTAAATGCCTGCCCTGGAGGAGGAGTGGGACATTCAAATCATGTGTATCTATTGTGTTTTGATAGGCTATTTATTCCCCCATTGTATTTACACAATGTCCAAAACCTGTCAGAGGATGAGGTTGACCATGTGAAGGGCCAGGGAGGTCCCTTTCTAGGGTAATGGATGGGATATGTGTCTTGGGTGGGAGGTTGCTTATATGGATCCACACAGCTGTCAAAACTCAGAGCTGAACACTTTTGAGCTGGACTCATCTCTGAAGGTACTGACTCAGTTTTAATTGAAGTTACAAAAACATGGAGGAACAGTTAACTTCTAAAAGGCTTGAAGGTATATTCCACTGTACCAATATCTTTACATAACAAAATTAAGTCTTGAAATATTAAACACTCAAGCTGAACTCCCCAGGAATGTACTAATTGCTGACAAGTGGTGACTCAGAGACCTGTGAGAGGCAAGAGGGTGTCAGTTGCAGATCAAGCCTTTGCCACAAGTACCACCCACATAATTACAGGCCAAGGCCTCGACTCCCTGTGTTCATTCAGATTGGGGAGCACCCATAACACCCTTTCCTTTCTGAAAAATGCTTCAGCCCCTAAGGGATCTTTTGTTGTATTTTTTTCATAGTATTTTTTTCATAGTATATGTTCAAGTATATGTTCAAGTATATGTTCAATTGTATTTTTTTCATAGTATATGTTCAAAGGCCCTGGGGTATCACTGAGGGACAAAATACAATTATATCTCCCAGATGACTGAATGAGAAAACTACAGATTATGGACCAAAAGCTTGTGAATCATTTAAATGAGTGCCCTGGGTGGTGCAGACCAGGCTCTTTCTCAAAAATTTTAATCAAGAGTTTAGATAAGTGTGTAGAGTCTGTGTTTATCAAGTGTTCAGAAGCAACATGGCTGAGCAGGACAACCCACAGGCTCTCAGTTTCTGGCACCTGAACATGAATGATGGTTGGGCCCAAGCCTAACGGTTAAACCAGAATAAAATTTTAAATGAAATACATACGTCAAATAGGCCAATTGCCAAATCTAAGGTGAGAGAAGGGAAAACCTGACAGAAAAAAAGCATTGTGGATTCAATTGATTATGTACTCAATTATGGGCCAATAGTTGATACACCTGGTGGAAAAATAACAGACCTGCCCACTCAACATTAACTGCCTCCTCTGGTTCTAGGAGCCTCACTTTGAGCAACCATGACAAACTGGGGTGTGTGTGGAAAGAGGAATGGGAGGATGTGGACACCTCACCTCCTTCTATCATGAATGTTTTGGGAAATGCATGGGTTAGTCTGAAGAAGGACAGAGAGGTAAGATTTGCTGACCAACCTGTCCTGGTTGCTTGGGGCTAAAGGGGTTTCCAGACCCAGAACTTCAAGTTTTAAAACCTGGACTGTCCCAGGCAAACCAGGATGAGCTGATACCTGGGGTGGAGGTGATAATGAGGTGACTCTAATTTCTGAGAAATTACCTCAGAAGAAGTTACCCAGAGGATAGTGGACTCCAGACAGGGAAACTCTTCCCTAAGATCTTTCATGGGAGAAAAACACATGGTAGTTCTGGGGGTGAGGAGGGTGGGGAGGAGAATCAGGGGACACTACTATGGGGGGAGAAGGGAAGGAGAAGAAGAAGTGCTCTGGTTTCTTCTTATAGATTCTATGTGGGGGACCTATCATCATAAAGTCATCTAATCTAATTACCTCTGAAAGGCTCCAACTGCAACTTTCATATTGGGGTCAGGGCTTCAACATATAATTTGTGGGGAGGACACTGACATTCAGATTCAAGCCATGAGCAGGAAGGAGGACAGTGACAGGGACTAGAATCCTAGTTCTACCAGGGTTGGTTTTCTCACAGGGAAGGTGTTGAGTGACTCTTGGGGAAGTCATTGAAGAGCAGCCACTTCCTGCTCCAACTTTCTCCCTGTGGAGCTTCCATTGTAGTGAAATCGTTACTACAACATGTACCTTCTGGAAAAGGGAAAAGGGCAACAGGCAATAAGAATCAGCCCCCTCTAAGACATTCAAGATGAGGATGTATTTCATAGGTTCCACCACTGGATGGCTCTATTATTTGTATTTTTCTCCACCAGACAGGGCTGATTTATATTAAATCAATTGAATCAATGAAGCTCACTTGTGTATGTGTTTACTAACAGTGGTACATGCTGCCCAATCAGACAACCATGTATATACTGCCAGTGGTACATGCCAGGGAAGGTGGTGAACCTGTTTCAGAAGCCCCCAAGCAGAAACTCCATGAGTGTTACTGGCCTGCATCAATGTGCATGCGTGCGCGCACGCATGCACGCACACACACACACACACACACACACCACCCAGAGCAGTACTGAGTGAACACATGCTCACCCTGAATAGCCCCTGGGTCCTGGTAACAGAAAGAAAAGGAACATAGGTGTTGGGTAGGCCAGGAGAGGCCTCTGCTCCATCTGGGTTGAGGCACAGCTTCTAAGGCAGAGCATGAAGTTCAATCCAGAGGCAAGGCTGGCAAGAGAGCATGTATGCAGGCAGCAGGCAGCCAGGAGCTGTGACTCCTGAAGCAGAAGTGCTCACAGCTAACGCTGGACCTGGGAAATGTTTGTTTAAGAAAACAGCTCAGCTGGAAATGGAAAAAGGATTGGGTAAGGCTTTTTGCTAAGACTTTGATAGAATTTGACATAACTGTTAAAAAGAATGTTCTACCCTGTCCTAAAAAACAAAAATAAAATGACTGAAGAGTGAGCCAAGAGGAAGCAGACCTTACAGAGAGTGGGTAATATTACACAGTTTCCGAGTGATTAATACAAACCATTATTGACCCTGGCTCCTTTTCTACCTCTACTTGGAAGGTGCCAATGGGTGTCCCTGTCTTCCTGGCTCCTCCTGGCACGTGAGTACACACATACACACATACCTAGAGAAAAAAGTGAAGATGGTTTTCTATCACCCCTACTGTACCTTATGGAATCAGTGGTAACTGAGGTCTGGTGTCTGTACCCAGACAGACAGTATCAGCCCTACCTGTAAACTTTTTAGAGGGATAAAACTTCAGATCCAGGCCAGATCTGCTGGATCTCTAATCCAACTACAAAATTAAGAATCCTAGCTTTGATCATCCCAATAAGAATAACCAGTCTATGGTTTTCTAACACATATCCTAGAACTACTAATATTAGTAAGAAGTTAGATCAGATTTCTGGATTCTGTAGTAACTTGTTAGAGAGACGTAAGTGTATAAAATGAATTATAAACACCTAATACAGGCCTGCAATTAAATTTATTAATACAAGATGATGGTTCACAGGTGACAAGATAGTGGGAAAACCTCAGGGTATACAATGATGTTAAAAATACACACATGTGCAATCAAATAATTTTTTAATGCTCTATTCTAATCAGAGTATTTCTGATAACTGTTTTGAAAGGTATAACAAGAAATAATTTCTTTTCAAAATTGGTCTCCTTAAAGTTTTGGGCACCAACAGAGTGGTAAGGTGTATTAATATGTCTGTTATGGGTTGAATTCTGTCCCCTGGGAATCATGTTGAAGCTCTATCCCTACGTAATTCTGACTGTATTTGGAGAGCCTTCAAAGAGATAAGATTTTCCTTCTCATAGACTTTTCTCCTTATAGACTTTTTCTATCATAGAACTCTCTCCTCTTTTCCTCACAGAATTTTCTCCTCATTGACCTCGCTCTAACTTTTTCCTCAGTTTCTTTCAGACTTCTCCTTATAGGCTTTTTCTGTCACAGAATCCTTGCCTCAGAGGCTATTCTCACAGAACTTTCTCCTCTGACTTTTTTCTTAATAGATTTTCTCCTCAGTTTCTCTGACTTTCTGTCATAAACTTTTTCCTCATAGAACTCTTCATAGACATTTCATAACAGTCACAATATTTCAACTCATAGGCTTTTACTTCTCAGACTTTTTCCCAGTATTTTCTCATATATATATATATATATATATATATATATATATATATATATATATATATTTACAGCATTGTATTCCCTGGGGTTTTCCCACCCCCACATCCTCTGTGAGCCTTTGTCTTGAACTTTTGTGCTCATCCCTTCTCTGGTTTTTCCCTTCCCTCTTTTCCTCCATAGCTGTATGCTTTATTTTAACTGTTAACTTGTTTTGACTTTTTTTTTTACCTTTGTTTTCCCTATATCCCATCTATAAGTGAGATCATCTGGTTTCTGTTTTTTTTCTTTCTGACTCCTTTCCACTAGCATGATTCCTTTTAGGTCCCTTCATGTTATCACAATTGCTTCATATTTGTGCTTTTGATTGCTGAATAATATTCCATTGTGCAAATATACCAAAACTTTTTCAATCATTCATCAGCTTTGGGGCATTTGCATTGTTTAGTATTTTCTCTTTAGACTAGATTTACTTTCATTCTCAGATTTCCTGCTTACAGGTTTTTTTCCTCACAAAAATTTTTCACAAGATAATTTATCGTCATAGACTTTTTTTCCTCCAACTTATGTTTTCCATCACTGAATTGTCTCATCACTGATTTTCTCCTCATTGACTTCTCTTCACAGTATTTTCTCCTTACCCAATTTTCTCCTTGTAGCTTTTTCTCAGAATTCTCTCCTTACAGATTTTCTAATCTCACTTTCTCTACATATTTTCCTAAATGTTTTTCCTGTAGGCTTGTTCTTCACAGAATTTTCTCATCATATATTTAATCCTCAGAAACTTTTCTCCTCAGAGACTTACACCTTCTAAATTTTTTCCTCAAGCTTTTTTCTTACTGATTATCTCATCAAGGACTTTCTTATTGTCTTTTCTCCTCATAGCATTTTCTCTACACACATCTTCCTCATAGGCTCTTCTTTTCACAAACTTTTCCCTTGCAGAATTGTAACACATTTATTTTTCTCAGATATTTATTTTCTCTCATACACTCACTTCTCCTACACATTTATTTCTCCTGTGTCCTTTCTCCCAGGTATTTACATTTACTCAAACTTTTCTGTACCATAAATTTAAATTTGTTTTCTTGTTCAGTTTTGGCATACATTCTATGGGAATTTATGTTCATATAAAAGGAAAAGATATTATTTTCAAGGAAATGTTTTCTAAGTATCTATTAGATCCGATTTATTATATTTAACAGATTCTTTATATTTACATATTTTCTCTATTGTATCTAACTTTGCTGAAGGATGTGTTCTAAGTAATCATTCTTTATCGAGTGTCATTTTCCATGGAAATATTTATTGTACATTAACTTTTTAAAAAATATTTACATTCTCTGATTTCTTTGTAGAGTGTCATTCTATTCTTTAAACAGTAAATCTTGAATTAAAATCTGTTAGCAAAAACAAACCAGAGGTGGTAAGGTAAAATGAGGTCATTAGGCGGATCCCAATATTGGAGACTGCAACAGTCAAGACAACATTGGTGTCTTTTGAGAAAAGAATTTCAGGAAGCACGAGAATAAAGCCAGCAACAAAGATTATTAGGAAATGAAAGGATAGGACACTACAAAACGCAGTGGGCAGTCTCAGAAAGGTGCCTGGAGCAGTAACACAGTGAGGTTTTTGAGTTGTCTCTTTCTGGATGGAGAAGAGTCCCTCTTAATTACACATACTTTGCTCCCATCACTACTTTGGATTCCTAGACTAAGTGTAATTCCCATCCCATTCTTTTGAGTGGGATGAGCTGTACTTTAAAAACTCTTTGCAGACCTCGCAGACATGCCTGGTCTTATCTAGACCTTAAAACTTGTAGCCTCAAATGCAATGTTAAAAGTACAGAGATGCAGCTGTGCTCCTTTGGAAGACTATGTGAGAGCCCTTTTCTGTCTCTTATACTAATCCAACATATCTAGTGACCTTGTAATAAGACATTAGACACCAAGGGGAAACCCCTGCAAGCTAAAGAGAGAGGTCTCCCATGATACCAACCCTAGTGAGACTTCTAGTTCCCACAATTGTGAGAAAATAAATTTCCAATGTTTAGTCTATCCAGCGTGTGTATTCTGCTATGGCCACCCTAATAAACAAGCATGATGAAGATACTGCTCAAGATAAGTTTGGGCCTTGCCTGACAATTACTGCTGTGATAGGTATGTGTGCCATTCCAAATCTCCAGCTCACCACCTCCTAGGAAGATAATGATATTGTGCCTTCCCACTCCCTGAAGAAGTTGAGTGTGGTCACACGATGTGCTTTGGTCCATAAAAGGTGAGAGGAAGTAACATGTCAACTCTGGATGAACCTTAGAAGAACTGAGCATAGTTGTCCTTGCTCTCTAGAACAAGGGACATGGTAGAGCCCCTCCCCCACCCAGTCACAATGAACTTGTATTGAGAACAATAAATAAACCCGAGATTGAGCTCATTTTGACAGTACATCCTAGCCTACCCTGACTGCTACATCATCTTATTCACAATTTAAAATATGTCAAATTCAAACACAAACACAGATTTCTTTTCTAAATTTAAGGCACATGTTAATAAGATCATGCATGCTACCTGTGTGCTGGTAAGAGGGCAAAAGTTTTCTTGCAGAAGGTGGGGAGAAAACACTGAGATTTGGCCAAAGAAAGGCACTCTGGGAAGACACTACTAAAGGAAAGAACATAACCACACTGTTCCAAAACTGATCATTCACTCTATCTTTGAACCCATCCCACACGCAGCATCCCACACAGGAGAGACTGGAGCCAGTGGGTGGGTGAGCTGTGACAAGACCTCATTCTTCCTGGCTCTCAATCCAGCAACCTTTGCACGCTACCAGTCAGTCCTTTAAATAAATTTCATGTTGGCCAACAACAGTAGCTCCTTCTCAGGGACAGATTATATCCAAAGCTTGGACACAATTCTGTGGTTTACCAGTGAAGAGAAACCATTTTTGCTCTAGCATTTATTTCTAAAAAATATTGTTCACACAATCCGTTCATGCATTTCAGACCAGATGTACTGTAAGCCTTTCTCAGCCCAGAGGCATGGAGGTCCCAAGGTACCTCTAAGAACAAATGTCTATTTCTGGGCTCCGTGGTCTTCCACCCATTACCTTTATTTTACTGGCTCTTCCTACCGGGGATCCCTGTTGTCCTGCTTAGTCCCCCCACAGTTTGTTCACTCAGGCCACCCCTCCACCTGGGACAGGCTGCCTTCGATGTCCTTACAACTGGCCGGGTCTTCCAAACCCCCCTTAAATTCAGCTTTTCTTGAATAGCTTCTCACCTGGCAAACACCCACAGCATCACTACATTCCAGTTCTGAGGAAGCAAGCAACTTGTGAGAATGTAAGTTGTCTATAGGGCTGTGGCATCGATTAATCAGGTGATTCACTTATCAGCACTTTGTTCCCACAGGTCCTGTCAGGTGCCCGTGGAAAGAATGCTGAGGAGGGAAAAACAAGCTGAATGGGGTTTTCTAGTACACTGTCCTATTATCAAGGCTGCCAGATGTGGGCAGACACTATCCTCGCTGGTATTTGGACTTGGTTTTTGTTTCTCTGATAACATACACTATGCATGTTTAATTGTGAACACACCATAAACAGTTTCATAAACCAATCATTCCAGGAAGTTCATGATATGCAAATACTAACACCTATGGGACTTTTTTTCTTTGGAGAACATAAAACTAAATTTTACTGTATCTCTGCATCATTCTACAACGCATGTTGTAACATTGCATGTTGTAACATTGAAAGAACATACTTTACAAGTCAAGCTTTCCTTAAATATCTTTTCTTTGGAAAGCTAAAACAGTCCAAATTAGTTATTTCATATCTCAGTTTATAGACTGTGAAGTAAAATGTTAATTCAGTCTCAATTCCCTCTTAAGTGATTGATGGTAAAACAAAACACCATATCAAATTCACCAGAAAATATGTAAGTGGTCTACAATGATGCTGTGTTTGGCATGAAATGCCAAAAGTGGGAGCTTACTTTGGAAAACTGCAAATTCCAGTACATGTAGTATTGAACATGTTCATTTCAATATATATGAAAACCATCTGTTGGCAATTATGAGGCAAATGGACTTGTTAGATCTTTGCAAGGGAGGATTTTTTCCTCAAAGTCACACAATGTAGATTATTTTTGTTTTAAACCTGAGTGCAAGGTGGGTTGTTTAAGGCCCATTTCATGCCCACAGGTAAGTGGAGTACAGAATTGCATCAGTTCTCTTCCACTCCAACTCAGGAGTTCCAATCAAGAGTGGTTTAGCAGTTTGTCCCCATTATGTGCTGTCAGCACTATGATCTGGTGCTGAGATGACCAAGGAATTCAAAGACAGGGACCTTAATGTTTTCTCTTCTCAGAGGTCACAGCTTCTGATTAGCCCAGTTGCTACCCGCAGTCTTCTCAGACCATGCCATCTTGTCTTCCTGGACAAGAATTAGCTTTACAGGGTGAGTGAACCCTGTGTACATCTGGAAGTGTGCAAATGCACCCCCAAAAATGATAATAGTTATGTAAAAGACTGGTAAATTAACAACATTTGAAAGCAAAAAAAAGGTAACTTCACAGTCCAACCAGCTCATGGGATATGGGGAGAAATTCCCCCACAGCAGAGTCAAGCTTTATTACATTCTTCCTTGTGCCCCATATTAACCATAATAAAGTGAAATTTCAGTGGAGGTGATAAAGATAGCCTGCCACTCTCCTCAAAAAAATCAGCTTTTAATTTAGTAGTAATAAAAATTCAGGGGGGCTCCAGTGTTCTTCTCCTCAACTGAATTCATCCCAGCTCCCTTGGCCACCTCAAGTATCCAGTGTAGAAAGGACAAGGTGGGTTGGGGAAAAGTTGGCCCCTCTCTCCCTTGTCCCAGCAAGTGATGATCCCTGAGCATCTTAATCTCTCAGCTTCTCTGTCCCAGATTCTTCCCTAATTTGTGGAGACTAGTCAGATCATTCTATGACAAACACATAATATCAAGCCTAAAACTGAGCTCCCCCAAATATTAATTTCCCTTTCTCCCAAACCCTTACAGTAGTGAGAAGTCACGTATCTTAACTATGCTGTCTAATACAGCAATTATCAGTGTACATGTATTTAAAATCAGTTAAAACTGTATAAAATTTCAGTTCTTCAGCTGTGCTTATCACATTTCAAGTACTCTGTAGCCACAGGTAACTCGTGGCTACATCCTGGACTGTGCAGATACAGAACATTTTCTTCAGAACATTCTATCGGCTTAGGGCTGGTTACCTTGTCCCCCTCCAATGTGGAGACTTCCAAACACAACATATCAGCTTCTACCTAAATAAATTACGTCACAGTGAAACATGGCTATGGGGGTGCCATGACTTCAAAGGACATAACCCAAGGAGCACAAGTCACTGTGGGGTCTTAACCCTTGCGTGCAATTGCAAGACCACTTGGGCTCAGGGAACAATGATGGAGTTTATTTAACAAATGGGGAACAAGGAGTTCTCAGGGCCACAAGTGGCCAACTATCTGACCCCAGATGGTGTCCACAGTAGCCAAAAGTCCTAAATCAAAGGTCACCCATCCAAGAGGGCCCTCCAATGAGGACCTGGAGTTCACGGCACCCACCAGCAGTGGGTCAGGATCTAACTCACCACAGCTGGAGGTGCTCACAGGCAGGGGCCACGGAGATGATGCTGCAGCAGAGCCAGCCCAGCCACTGCTTGAAGTGGACAGAGGCTGGGGATGGACAGATGCTGGACCAGACAGCAGTAGAGGCAGCAGCGCTGGAAGGTGATGCCAGATGAGTAACAGCTCTCAGAGATGACCCAGATGTAGAATGCTGGCCACTCATCAGCAGTGCTGGACAGCCTGGTACTAGTACTAGTGACTAGACTAGTACTAGTGACTAGTACTAGTCACCTGGTCACTGGGGTCACAGCTCTTTGTAAGCTGTTGGGCCAACAGCTTACAAACAACAAGCACCTCTTTGAGGCACCAGGCCCTGGTTTCTGCTGCTCCTTTCAGGTGGGGTCAAAGGCAGACTGGAGGCAAGTGTAGCAGCCCAGCCTCCGCAAAGCGCTTTAGCTTCTCTGCAAAGCCTTTAGCCTTCGCTTATTTCTTCAGAGGTCAACTGCTGAATGCAGCTGCTTCCTCCTCTGGAAGGGCAGGAGCCAAATCAGTGAGAGTCTGAGAGAGAGTCTCTCCTCAGGGGCTATGAACAGCAGGCTTCCCAGAGTGAGCATGAGAGTCCATCAAAGAGTCTAAGCCATTCCCAAGCTGGTTCCCATGCAGTCTTGTTTCTTCCTTCAGGCACAGGGACTCCTGTGCCCCCCTACAGGTCTACGAGGGCTGTTTTCAATCCTCTGGCTGATTGGGCCATTTACCAATCAGCTCCTAGCTCACACCTGATCAGTTTATTCCACAATCCAGGCTCCAAGTTCACAGGCCTCTCTACTGCTTGCAACTGGAGGAGCCACAGTGTTTGCTCTGGTGTGTGGGGCCCCAGGTTCCTCCCATAGTCCTGAACTAGGGGCTGCAGGCTATGGAGCAGCGGTAAAGGAACCACCTGCCATCACTGCTGACACCTGAGACCTGCCATCATCGCAGGCCTCTGCCTGCTTCCTGGCTACAGTGGGGTCAAGGGCTGTGGGCAGTAAATGCCTGCTACCCAGTGCTGCTTGTGCTGCCTGCAAGCAGCTTCTGGGGCTGAGTGCCGGAGCCCTGAGGACGGAGGTCTCTGGTTTCAGTGGGGGCCCTTTCTTTGATGACAGGAATAATTGTAACCCTCTCTTTCCTCTATCATCTCCTTTAGAAAGAAGCTTTTCTCCAGATCTTCTAACCAAAGAATATGGTCTCCTAAGCCAGGCATGGTGGCGCGCAATATAATCCAAGCGCTGGGAGGCAAGAGGACACGGATCGCTTGAGTTCACGGATTTGAGACTACCCCAGGCAACTTAGTGAGACCTGGTTCTCAAAAAAGCAGCTGGGTGCAGTGATGGGTGCCTGTAATCCCAGCTACCTGGGGGGCTGAGGCTAGGGATCAGTTGAGTCCATGGGATAGGGACTATCCTAGGCAACATAGCAAGACATAGTCTCAAAAAAATAATAATAATAATTTGGCCTCCTTAATCTCACAGGTTCAGGAAAGTTCCATGAGCATCACACTCAGCCCAGACCTGCACTCTGGCCCCTGGCACCTTGCCTCACTGTGCAGAGTCTGGTGGGTGTGGACCTAGACAAAGCATCAGGCACTAGGGCCCCACCCCCACCCCCAGTTGGTGGCTGCTGGCAACCAGTGTGAGCTCAACTAGTGTGGCCACTGTGGCAGGAAACTGGGAGTTCTTTCCCCAAGCTCGATTCAAGGCAGCGCTGAGGAGAGCGAATGCTCTGCACATGAGCTCGTTCCATGGACTAGGGCCTAACTTGTCCACCGAGCACCAAGCCTCTTTTTCCAGGACCACAGAACAAACATCCTGGAGCTGAAGACACAACGTGGAAGATGTGTGGGTTCACAGGGCTCACCTACACCAAACCAAGGACACCTAGGGGCATATAAGAGCTGGCTCAATGAAGCGGATGCATCACAGGCTTTCACAAGTGCTCCTGGCTCCAAGTCACAGAGATAAGATGTCATAGTCACACCTGAATTTTGTTTCATCAGCTTCCAGTAGTCAAGGATTGATTACCTGTCTTCATCTCCCAGTCCCACACACCTTCACCTGTACATGCCGTGGTAGTCATATTTCCTGACTTACCAATAGCTCCAACAAAAGATGGCGCAGAGATCACTTAGTGACCGCCTAAGCTTCAGGTCTGTCATCCTTCTCATTGCTTGTGAAAAGAAATCCCCAGCTAAGTGCTTTCTTTTCAAGATTATATCTAATTTTGAGCTGGATGTGGTGGCATGCATCTGTTATCCCAGCTACTGGGAGGCTGAGGCTAGGGATCACTGGAGTCCACGGGCTCAGGACTACCCTGGGCAACAGATTTCTTATCTAGTCGCTAAAAAAAAAAAAAAAAATCCTATCTAATTTTTATAGTTAGAAGTAAGCATAGTATTGGCTAAAAAAATGTGGTATATATACACAATGGAATACTACACATCAATCAAGGAGGACAAACACATGTCATTCGCACAACATGGATGGAACTAGAAAGACTCATATTAGCAGATATAAGCCAAAAAGATAAAGAGAAGTACAGGATAGTCTCACTAATATGATGGACATAGGGAAAAACAAACAAACGAATAAGAAAAAATAAAAATAGTCAATGGGACTGAACAATGGAGCGAGAGAGGAGGAGGGGGAAGAAGGCAGGGGAGGTGAAGAGCACAAAAGATCAGGATGGTTAACAGGTGTTAGTGAAGTGGGAAAGCCCCGGGGTACACAATAATGCCTAAATGTAATGTAAATATAAATACACATATATATGCAAATTTAAAAATATATAAATTAAATTTTAAAAAAGAACAACAACAAAAAAAGTAAGCATAGTAACAGTGGCTGTGCCTGCTGCTGTTAACTGTCTGCACTGTCCTCAGAGCTGAGCAGATGCACAGATGTCAGAGACAGACAAGGCATGAAACACTGAGGCTGGAATGACCCAAACGTGCCAGAAGTAGAGTCACGTGCCTTGGGCCACACGCGACACTTGCTTAAACCAGGCCACATGACTCAAGTCCCCACTCTGAGCTGCTGTGCTAACTGCTGTGACCAAAGAACCAGACTTTTAGACTTAGAGTGAGGCCCCTGCAGCTCCCCCTCGCAGGTCACCGTAGTGCGCCAAAGTCCTTCCAGAGGAGGTGCGTGGAAGATCTCACTTGCCACAGAGAGGGGAGGTTTCCTTCTCCTCCTGTGATATCGGCTTCATTGTCCAAGCCCCACAGTGGTGCTGGCAGCCCTGGCAAATGTAGGCCACCGCATAGGCTCAAGTCTCTGTCTTGGGGAGTCTTTCTCCTCCCACAGGAGCAGCCTGCCCTGAGCATGCCCATCTCCACAACTAACCTTAGAGCAGAGCTGACTGAGGTCCAGTGGGGGAGGGGAGCAGTCACTTATCCCAGCTCACTGTATGGCCCCTGAGGTTCCACAGCCTCGTGGGAGCTGCTACAGGGGCTGGGGGTACCTGCTCGAGCTGGTTCATCCCAAAGCTAGAACAGCCTGCCAAGATCGTCTTCTCAGGGCAGGAGGTGGCTGAGGCCTTTCCAAAGAGTTCCCCAAACTCTGGCACAGGCAGACATGGGACAGCTTCTGTGTCTGGTTCCTGCCAGTAGCACCTGCCTAAGTAAACCATGAGGACTTTTCTACTGGTGTGGCAGAATCGTGCTCAAGTTGGCTTGAACAACGAAGTTGCCTAGAGGGTCTTGTACACTGACAAAGGCAGGCTTCCAGAAGGCGTGAGCCAGAAGGCCTGTGATACACTGGAGGCCAGCTTCTTTGTGAGTCCCATCTCTACTTCCCACTGGGCTAGCTTCATCCAGGCACACTCTCCTGAGGGAGCCAAAAGTATGACCTGGTTGGGAAGAGCAAGACCCTCAACAATTCCTCAAATCCCACCCACATAAGAGGCACCAAGTCTGTCCCTGAACACATCCTCACACACACCACCCCACAGAGGCTAGGGTATGAGGGGTACATTGAAAGCCCAGTCAAGCCTTCAGAGCAGTGGGATTTAGTAGCATCTGAGAGAGGTAGCAAGGATGAAAACACCTGAGGGGAAGGATTAGCACAGGAGGCCTAGCCAGGGTCCCCCAGAATGCACTTGTTCTTAGGTATTCTCAATCCTTGGTTATAGACCATGGGGCCTGAGGCTCCTAGAATTGTCCCCCACCCTCACCCCAGTTCTCCTCCATATCCCCCACAAGGCCAGAGGGCTGGGGAGCTGGGATGGCAGTGTTATCATGCCCTTCTCCTTTCTCTGCATATTTGGTTGGTCCCCTCAGGTGCAATTCTCTTACTCTCCTCCCTCCCACTCCCCCCCGCAAGGGTTCTTCTGAGATCCTCCATGCTTAGCCACCTCCAGAGAAAACACATGCTTCTCCTCTGGAAAGGAGAGTAACAAACAGTTAACATCTCTGAAAGTCCCCCTCCTGCTTTCTGGCCTTTTAAGAATGCAAAGTCGTAGGAAAGGGAAGGTATGGGCCTTCAGGAGCTACTGAATACCTCTATTTAACATACAGAACAGACGTTGATACCTATAACATGTTAAACTAGAACTCTGGTCTCTCGGCTCAAGATTTTGTCCTTACTTAAGTGACAATATATCTTAAAGGAACAGTGCTATGAACCATGGTAGTCATTTACATCATAGTATGAATTAGCTTATCAATTCTTTTCCTAGATACTTAAGATGGGTACAAAGAACTGAGCCAGAGTCAAGAATGTGGAAAGGAAAGGTTATGAAAGGAAAAAAAACCTGAAATATACCACAAATAAACCCAGGGCAGTCTTACTCTGGCCATATTGAATGAGAGAACTGTAAAGCCCCTACAGAGATGGTATACATTTCTACCACAGAAGAAACTGACATGAAAGACATTTTTACATGGTATTTTGTCTATTTTGCTTTTTTAGAATAGGTTACACACATTACAAAAATGAAAATGAACTATCACAAAAGAATATAAAGTGAAATTCATCTTCACCCTACTCCCATCCTATAGTTGCCAATTTCTCTGAACCTTTTCCTAAAATAGTGTTGCATGTTTCCACATGTGTAAATGTATACAGGTGTGTGTTCTGCCTGCATCTTTTTTTTTTTAATAAACAGTAGTTTCTGGTTTGCCCTACTTTACACCTTCTTGTCAAAGAACATGATATCTTAGGGGTTCAGTCTCCACGTGCCTGACTGCCCTCCTTCTTCATGGTCACACAATGTTCTACCAGATGATGGGAAACCATTAAGTGGTATCCTGGGTGACATTATCATTCTACTATGGGACATAAACGTCTGTCCATCCTATCTATTCTTCACTCTTCCTTCCCCTTGCCCCCCACATATACTGATGCTTCTGGTGTGCCAGGCACTGTTCGAGAACTAGAGAGTAGACAATGAAATATTTCAGGAGTTTACAACTCACACACACAGAAGAATATACACATGCTTTTTGTGCACAAGTGACTATCATTACCACAAATTTTAGACATGAATCACTGGGTTGTTTTCACAGATATTACATAAAGTCCAACAAAAGGATTCTATCAGTTTACTCTCTCACTCTCTGTACTGAACATTTCTTGTATTAGCAGTCATTATAGTTCTTCTATTACCACTAGGTTTCTGAAATACAAACTAGAGTTCCTGCTTATGAACAGAGACAAAAATATTAGTGACACCCATAACAGGCCAAGACCTGATTTCCATAGTGTTTACAGAGCTTCTACCAATCAGCTAGAAATTTAGCAACCATAATGAAAAACGGACAAAGAATGAACAGTCAGTTCTTCACAAAGGAAATATTCTCCTGTGTTCCAGAAAATGTTTATAAATGAATGGTGTAATTAAAACCACATGTTCCTGAGCAACACCAATCTGTCTCTGTTGTAGTGATTATCACTGTTAATAACTGACCTTGGAAGAGTTCTCTGGGCTCACATAACAACAACGCTTTTGGCCACATAGCTCCCGTGTACCTGACTTCCCATTGACTTTCCCTGACTCTCACCATCTCCTTCAGAATCTCTGATGCCCCATTAGTCATGCCCAGCCTTGGCTTGCTGGCCCCAGAAGTAGAGTGCTGGCACTCTCCAGGGCTCTACCAGGTTCCTGGGATGCTTCCTGGATTCTACCCCTACTGTTAGTCATGCTCACCTCCAACCTGGACCTAGCCCTCTTCTCTGGAGGCCTGTCCTTGCCCTGTGTGCCTTTGTTCCACATAAGGAAAGCCTGATGTGCCTACAAATGGCATCCGATTGGCCCTCAATGACTGCAGGCATTGAAGTACAGACCACCACCACCACCACCACCACCACCCCGCCCAGGGTGGGGGCAACTTTAAGAGTAACTTAGATTCAAAGCCACCTGGCAAATCAGGGCACATTCCACTTCTGTAACTTTGTGTGCAACCCTTGCTTGCTTGTTCCCTCTCCATCTTTACCGTCTGCTCCTGAGAATATATCTTCATAAATCATGACACACATTCCTTGCCTCAGGGCCTGCTGCTAAGACACCCAACACAAGACATGGGCTATAATACGTTTATCCTTATTGCCTGGTGGAGAGTAATCAGAAGCTGTTAGTTACCAGTGTGTGCTTTTTTTCTTTTAGTTTGTGAGGGAGTATATCTCTAATGCAGGCTTTTCTTTTAAAGAAAACTAAACCCCACCACCATCCTTTATACCTCCTCCATCCATTCTATCAGTTTACTCTCTCACTCTCTGTACTGAACATTTCTTGTATTAGCAGTCATTATAGTTCTTCTATTACCACTAGGTTTCTGAAATACAAACTAGAGTTCCTGCTTATGAACAGAGAACAAAATATTAGTGACACCCATAACAGGCCAAGACCTGATTTCCATAGTGTTTATAGAGCTTCTACCAATCAACTAGAAATTTAGCAACCATAATGAAAAATGGACAAAGAATGAACAGTCAGTTCAGTCCACCTCTTATAACCGCCTTTTGGTTTTCAATGTCATTTTGCTTTCTAAGCCCCACGGTGCTGCCAAGGGGTGGCCAGGGGGTTAGTGGAGGGAAGAAAATTAAAGTGGTCAAGGGCACTCAGGCCTTTACCATATACCCTGCACTACCTCTTCCTTAGTAATCAGCCCTGACTTTCATTTTGGCACATGGTCCACTGGATAGAGACTATGTTTTCCACCCTTTGTACTAAATAATGATCATGTTCTTGCCATGAGAGAGGCACAGAAGTCAGCTCTGGGACTTCCAGGAGCCCGTGCAAAGGAGCCCTATTTGATGACAAGAGCTGTCTCAGTCTCTGAGGACTGTCAGGGCACCTTTGGGATGTGGAACAAAGATCTGGAAAAAAGTCTGAATTCCTAACAACTTCATGGGCTTGCCAAAAGCAGATACAGAATGCCAGCCACCACCACTCCCCCACTTTTTTTTTTTTTAATGAGAATCAAGTTTCCTCTCTTGTTTAAGCAAATGTCACTTGGATTTTAGCTCTATGTAGCCAAACTCCACCCTAAACTCTTTAAAGATCAAACCACCACTACAGAGAGTGGAGAAAGGCCTATTATTGCTTGTCCAGTCCTCTTTGCAGCCAGGGTTGGCCAAGTGATCCAGCTATAGCTGGTGATGTTTACGGAAAAGAATGGGAAAGATTCTGGAGAAGACCTCTTTCTTGGTGAAAAACAAAGCAGGAACATGCCACCCTGGCAACCTACCCCTGCTACCTGCCTTTGGTCTCAGCATTGTAGAGAAATGATGCCTGGAACCGCGGCAGTCACGCAATAATCATGAAGTCTTTGCACTAAAAGCCAGTCAACTGAGGACCGTTGCACAGAAGTAAGCCTGAACCCTTCCAAAATGTCAGTTCCCAGACAATCCCCAAGACCTCCATCTCCAGGCCACCTAATAGTCCACAATGTTTATACACTTTTCTGTTATTCACAGCTAAAAGTAGCCTAACAGCTACTGGGAGCAAAGTTGGGGAATAAAACAGAAAATGGGAATAAAGGAAATTTCAATTTTTGTAAGACCGCGACGTTATAAAATGTCTTGACATTACTACCACCCCTCGGGGGTGGGGGGGAGAGGGAAAAGAGAGAGAGAGAGAACTGGTTTCTGGGGAATTCACCACCTGTATTGGGCAGCTGATGAAGGCAAAAAATAGAGGTGCCAATTTTAACGAACTAGAAAGAAATATGCTCAGAAGAAGCTGATTCAGGTGTTCAACAAGGTCAACGGGATGCAGGCTCTGACTTCTGCTCAGCTGTTCTTCAGATGGGCGCTACTCTTGGGCTGCTAGTATGTTGGGGTATCCCACGGGGCACAATCAGGAATGAGTTTCCAGCTTCAGGATCTGCCCCTGCCACACCATCCCCTCCACTTTCCTTCCTGAGCCCTCTCTTACCTTTTGTTCCCCCAGCCCCTCCCCTTTGCACTTGGTTGCTCTTCTGGACCTGCCTCAGGGCATCTGCATCTGCTCTTCCCTCTGCCTTCAGAAGAGCTTTTCATGAGCATCCACCACCCTCCTCCTTCAGGTTCGTCCTTCAGGCCCTTCTTCTAACACCACCCTCCCAAAGAGGTCTGTCCTGCCACACTGTTAAAAACTATGACCACCTCCCAAATCGTGATCCCCTTTCTTGCTTCATTTTCTCACAGCACCTAAGTGCATCCCACACAGGACACCTCCCTGAGCCTCTCTGATGGCCTGGACCACCACCTGCCTGTGCCCAGGAGGCTGAGACCTGTATGTCATTGTCCCCACCATTTGCTCAGACCTGAAGAGTAGGGATCCCAGAAGGGATCCTCAGAAGGAAGGAGAAAGGCAACTGAGGGACAACGTTCAGAGGAAGGAAGGGAGAGCGAGGTTTTCGTATCAGCCACCCCCGCCATCTTCTCCCTGCATCACACCCAGCGTTGCAATGCCAATGCCAGGGTGGGGCTGGGCCGGGGTCCAGGAAGGGCCAGACCCCCTGAGCAAAGTGAACAGACAAGGAGAAAGGGGTGCCATGGGTGCCTAGCAGGGCCAGGTCTACCCTCCCACCTGGTTCTCCCGCCTTTCTCTCCAGTCTGTGAAACAATGGCCAGCTCGTCCCTTCACTGCGAGTTGTCAGCACCCAGCCCCACCTGTGTGTGTGGCATGGAGCCCAGCGCCCCTCCCAGGACCCAGGCCCAGG